>JAVCKZ010112402.1:0-10222 GCA_034780755.1 Lepetodrilus elevatus | reverse complement strand
ACAGGCACTTGAATCGGGCCATTATATTTTTTTAATATTTTTTTTCTTAATGTACTTTTATTTAAAATATATTCTGTAAAAAAAAATAATCAAAAATTCAAAAACACCATCGACGGCATATATAAGATATGTTCTCTTATATATGCCATCGATGGTGTTTTTGAATAAAAATAAAATTTATGATTTTATTTTATTTTATTTTTTTTACAGAATATATTTTAAATAAAAGTACATTTAAGAAAAAAATATTTAAAAAATATAATGGCCCGATTCAAGTGCCTGTGATATAACGGACAGCAATAGCCGGTCCCTAATGAGTCCGTTATATGCGAGGTCTACTGTAGTAGTAGCCTAACCGTTTTGATAATGCAGATTCATTGTACACAACGACAACTCGTGAGTTTATGAGTCAACTACATCATAGTATACGCTAAGTCTATCTCATGGGACCTTCCGCTAAAATAACGATCTCATATCATTTTGCGAACACAGAATTTCGCACGGAACTTCTTTTTTGGGGGGTCTTGTTATGGAAATAGGACTTAGCAGAATCTTAGCACCTGTTTACACGATAAGTTGCCTTATGAGACAGTTAGGTAACGCAGACAGACAGATATTTTATTAACCACATAAGCCCAAAGCACACGGCAGCCAAAATAACAACCCATGTTTAGTTAAACAAAAACGTATTTTCGGTGAGTTTGTTTATTGTGTCATCGTGTGTGTGAGTTTGTTTCTCTTACATAATAGTATTTAATAACAGACCTATTTCATACACATTCTACTCTAGAAGCGATTTACACTGTAAAAGTGAATTTCTATGAATTCATTTCTCCATAATACAATAGTAACACTATTGTTTTAATTTAAATTTAAATACTTTTTTCTGGCAGAATTTTTAAATAATGAAATAAGCGTGCACGTGACCTGTGTTGCAGAGAGGTCACAGTGTAAACTCTTTGCGTCCCACTACGACTAAATCATACAGGGATTCATTCTGCTATCTGTGTTAACATTTGGCAAATATTTATGAAAGAAAAAAATAAGTGTTTATGGCTGTGAACTACTTTCTAACAGGCCTATACATGGCAAGAATATTAAATTTAGACAATATGCAGAAATACCTTGCTAGGTTGGTACAAGGTTTCGGCAAAATATCATCCATCGGAAGCACTATAGTTTGGAAATGCATTGACACTCCTATTTCGTAGATTAGCTCGGTAAATACTTCATAGAATGAAAAAAAACACACTTCATTTTCTTATTTCAGTTTCCCTAACCAAAAACAAAAATAATAATAATTAAATATTGCACCAGTAATAAAAAATCTGTTTATATAACGATCACCAAATATTTTGAGTAAGTATTATTTTATGCAGAGGGGCGACGTTCGAAAAAATGAACAGGAAAATAGGCTGAATTTGCACGTGCGGGTATGTAAAGAAGATCACCAGCACGTGCAAATCGAGCCTTTTTACCCGTTCCTTCTTTCGAACATTGTCCCTCTGCATAAAATAATACTTAGTCAAAATATTTGGTGATCGTTATATAAATAGATTTTATATTACTTGTGCAATATTTATATTTTTTAAAGTTTTGGTTAGGGCAAATGAAATAAGAAAATGAATTATTATTTTTCGTTCCATGAAGTATTTACCAATATAATCTACGAAATGGGGGTGTCAATGGATTTCATGTCACTATATTACTTTTTAGTATTATGGGTAATATCGACCAATGCAAACTACAGTTTATTGGCTGTATTGGAAGTGTTACACTTTTCAAAACTATATATTCTGTGTTTTTCTATAGGTGCAATCCGGAAATTAATTTGAAAACAATATACTAGTATGTAGATATAAATGTTATTGTCTCTAAAATTATAAGACTACCCCAATAGTTATCTCCTATATTATTATACAATCTCGATGGCACACAATTCCACTACAACCACCCGATAGACAACATGAATATGGTCGTATTTTTATTTGCTTCATTGTATCAATGCAAGGGGACATACCTCAAAGTGGTACGCCTGAACTATAATACGGAACCATGGTAACGGCAACGTTTGCTTGCAATTCCTTCATATATCAGTTGATGCATCAATGAATAGATAAATATACGACGTACGTCTAGCAGTGGTAACTAGTCTATGGTTTTTGAGTAGTTGACATAAGCCATCTTCAATCGGATCGTATATTAGTCTGTATTAAATATATGCAGCTACCGTTAATCCTGATATTAGCCGATTAGACTTTCGAATCATTCTAGTTGTTATCTATAATGAGACCTACCCAATATATCTATGTGCAACTGACTTGGACCCTAGCAATACGCAGTACTAGTATTATACATGTTACAGTACGACAGGGTTCCTCTTAGGTTTCAATCTTTGAGAGTCCCGGGGACGCATGTTGATATATACTTATCAATATCAACAATTATTATTAATAAAGTGCGTCTAAACGTGCATTTTTTTGCGTATGGGACGCAGGATTGCGCGTTCGGCGAAAATTTTTGGGTGACATTAGCCTGCCAAAATTACCAAAATAATAGCCTACCAAAAATATGTCACCGGGTGAAACACAGGCTACTCTTTCTATAGGCATTCATTTGAACATTATTGATGGTGTGACTACCGTGTATAGATTGCATTATGCAACGGTTTTAATCATTATATAATAATAATAATAACAACAACAACAACACATTTCTAAAAATGCTAGTGCGGTGCAAATGCCATGTCCGCAAGTAGCTGGTGAAGGATTGGCCACAGCTAGGTTGGTATTCCTACGCTGCGCCACAAGTCAACAATAAACAATGTTTACATCTGTAGAACGCACCTCACTTCTGCAGAGCACTGCACTGACATGTTTGGCATGGTATCTACATCACATACGATACAATACTGGCTGTTCTATTTCGAAACATAGAAGTATCCGAAAATTATATACCACATCTAAAGTAAGAAGGAACATAAATTACCTTCTACACGACCTTGTCCTTCGACTTGCTGAACAGCTCCCTCTATCGGTCAACTCATTCTATTAATATATTATATATTGATGCATCCACTGTTGTTTCCGTATCATGCGATGTCGGAGAATGCCTCGTCATAGACATCGGCAAATAAGCTATCTCTATACAGATGAATACAAATTTAAGGAATGTCTAAGTATATACATAGCACGAGAAGGGAATGCTCATGAAAAATATACTTAGAGTGCGAACTATATGATGTAGCGCATCACAACATACATGTTATCTCTGCGAACGAATATCGAACCAAAGAATTCCATATTCGTGACTTGATCCTACTAAATTTATAGTCCATATTGTTCTAAGTCTTACTATTACTGTATTATATGAAGCAATACTACGATATATGTACGCGATAGAGGACGTGGCAACACAAACAGCTGTCCAAGGAAGAAGAATATTTCATCGTCTGCTGTCCGCGGGGCTTCCTGGTTAAAAGGGCTGCAAGAGTTGCGTCCCTTAGACTACTCTATCGTGGAAGAAATATTTTACAGGCGCTTGTCAACATTTGTACATTATGTGTTATTTATAAGTGTGTGGCGATGATAACTGTGAGAAGTGAATGCATAGCTTATACTTTTATAGTTATATTTAGCTATTACGGTTCATGTGGATTGTTTTTAGAGTTATACTAGTAGTATGCAAACATGTGGTGGATTTTGTATTTTCAACTTTAGCAGTTTCAATGTTTGTAATCGTTGTAAGCTAGCTATTTCGTATTTTTTTTTTATATAGCTGCAGTTCTGTAATGCCCCGTTTACTATTTTACTATTTATTATGGGCACATAAATATTAAAATTCAGTAGGCCTACGTGTTTATAAACACACGAGCGCGTGCACATACGCAACACCAATTAATAATATCAATTATATAATTAGCCTAATTTAGGGGACTACAAATATCAGATGTTACATTTCCGAAATTCAATTTATTCTTATTAAAATTAGGCCTATCATCGACGCACCATTTGCACTGTATTCCCTTTACTTGTTTTCTAAGACAGATTCTCCAATATATACTGAACCGCAAAAGAAACGTCACCCACCCCCACCCCCCTAATGCCCATACAGGTTAAGAAATATTGACTCTTATATTCTGGTTCTTAAATAAATGTATCTTACCAACATTCCAATACATGTATATATAAATGCGTAGGGCTATAGACCTACCATTAGATGTTTATGATGCCGGTAGCCTACTCTAAAATACGGATATATATTAATTTCCTTTTTGTTATTGATATGTTGATTTACAGGTATAGGTAGAGTGTTTAGTAAAATATCATGCCTCTCTCTCTCTCGAGTGACATGGGAAAACATATATATCACGACGTCGAGTGGCTACAAACACAAACAATTGGTAGGCTATAGATTATAACTCTGGTACACTGAAAATGTTAAAAGGATATGTGTCAAATTGATCAAATATATTGACGAAAGTGCCAGTCGGCATCGTGGCTCACAGCGGGTTCATCTTTCTCAAAGGTGAGAAATCTCAATCTTTCACAGTTAAAGGCATACTATCACAGTTGATAGGCGTATATAATGGCCAAACGAATTTCGATCTGAGACTAATAATTACGCTTGATTTATCCTCCCAAAGTTGTTATTTACTGATGTACTTAGTCTCCAATACTCAATAGTTATCAAAATATTAATGTTTTATATGAATATATGGAACGTTATGCTATTTATCTTATCTTTGATGCATCAACTGAACTATGAAGGAATTGCGAGAAAACGTTGCGGTTGCGTATTACACTGAGTTGTGTCCCCTTGCATTGACATTATAATGAAGCAAATAACAATACGACCATATTCAGGTTGTCTATCAGTAGACTATATGGGGTTACAGTGAATATTTATCTCCCAAACAGCGGTGGAAAGGTTTTTGGAAATACAAACACGATTTTCTGTATGTCAAGTGAATGCAATTTGCGGTTATAGCTAAGAAATAGTCCCAAATAACCGTACATATCTGTGATGTCCGCCGGTGGACAAAGTCTGGTCAACCTTTTCGTCCCCGATTGTTTTGAATGCTTGTATTGTTGTCTGTTACCACGCATTCCCATCCGACTCCGTTGATAAAGGCTATTTTAGTCTGCCATAACACACATAGTTTTAATAATAGGGCCTAACATTTATCATTGAGCCGGTTGACAAGTCGTCGTTCAGACATACATATATAACACACATAATTAAAATTAAAATATTTTACTCCATTGATATTATAATGTTTAGATCATTCTGGGTTTGTAAAATGCATACATCCATCAACACACATACTTTCATTATTACTATTTCGTTTTATATTAATAACATACATTTGGAGATCGTTTTATATTGATGACACACGTTTGGAATTTCTTTCCGGATTCAAAATTTACCCTGAAACGGTCAATGTTGAATTGTTCTGTTCAGTTATGAACTGCAGGGTGCATAACTCATGTGCCAATGTCTACGTGCATCTTTTATAATGATTACCAGTAAAAAATCATGTAGCATATCTCTCCTCATCTCCCCCGGGCAAGGGTACAATTCCGAGCTCCACTTACTACATTAGGCTACACTACGAAGAAATCGAGTTAGGTCACGTGGGCTATAGGGAAGATGATCTATACTATACGCACATGATATCTGTGATTTATGCATAGAGTACAAGTATTTCCACGTCATTAATGAATGAATGCGTAAACTTGAAGTTGATAAACGCATCTATTGGCTACCTCTGTATTACGGTACCTAGTTTATATCACTGAATCCTATATTATGTACATGCACACTTGTATAAATTGTCTCTTTGTGATGTAGGCCCTATATACACACATTTTGCTTTATATACAGGCACCTCTATGATTCCTATTCTCAGTAATAGACACACAATGTTAGACAATATTATTGCAACGTTACGCATATATACATACTGCACTTATCCCTGTTGCAATAATGTTGTATAACATACCTTATGTGTTTTCTGGGATATGCACATTAGTTATATAGCCTTCAGCAGTTTCTATGTATGGTAATCATCCTTTCAAAGTATCGTATTTCTTCTGGTAAAAGCACAGCCAAATAGGCTACTTAAAATAGTTTATACCGTATGTAGATTTCTTGGAAAATTCGATATGGTATACATATTCCTGCAGTGAAACGGCAAAACAAGTCACAGGCAAAAATAAAATACACTGGAAAAAAAGTCGGTAGGTAAGCACATTTGTATACCTACAATCTTCCTTCTTCCACATATTTATACTAGGGACTATCCTTTACCAGACGAATCACACTCGTGTAGCGGAACTACAGAATTACGCACTGTCCGTTTGATGCCACGATCTTAGTGTGTTTCATGTAGTGAATCAGGTGAGTATGAGTCAAATATATTCCTTTAGAATCAGTTCCATCGAAACCTTTCAGTCCGACCGACAGGGCTTCAAAAATCGTGTACATCGGCAACACGGGCATCTGCAGCCGCCATATTTCCTCACGATTCCATCTCTTCCACCAGTTCACAATGGCGTTCTCGTCGAGCTTCCCTGGTTTGATGACGAACGCCCTGTCGGATTTCGTTCCCTCGCGTTCTACATCGTCTTCGTACGTCTGTATGACGATGTCATCTGTCTTGGCGTCGTAGCATCTGCTCGGGGAGATCCAGCTGATGTAGGTTCCGTCGGAGAGTTGCAGACTGGCGTGACCGGTCTTCTCGATGGAGCACTGCTTGGTTGGCAGCCATATGTACACTACTGCTGACGTTTGAAATTCTCCCATCTGGATTTAAGAGAAAAAAATACTATTATGATTTATGATTTATGATTTATGCGTAATGAGTAGTGATTTATGATTTATGATTTATGATTTATGATTTACGATTATGATTTATGATTTATGATTTATGATTTTTTTATTTAAAATGTTTTTTAATTTTATTATTTTATTGTTGTTGCACACACGTCTAGCCACGAATTTTCTCAAAAGCGGTTTGCTCGTAAGTACGTGGCTACGCGGCAAGCAGTGTGTAACGACCGAAATTCCAGTGGCTTATCCAAAGTCTACTACCCACCCCTCACTGGTCTTTGAAAGCACACATAAAATAATGCTTTGACTATCCCTCTTTCACAATAATCACAGATCCATCCCTGACCTGCTAACGGGTCTTATTGGTAATGGAGAGTTTCTTAAGTTCGTGCTATAGGAAGATCTATGGCGTACGTCCTTATTTACTATGTAGTAAATTTTCCATGCTACTCGAAAATTCCTAAAGAAAGATCTGGCCCCGAGATTACGAACACTTGCCAAAGGGCATGTCGATAGTATACAGCATGTAGCCTACATATTATTAACAGTAAGTAAAAAGAGAAGATTACACATGATTGTATGATGATACGACAAGAACATTTATGTAAGTAGGCCTATGTGATATAAACATACAAATGTGATCAAAAAACTTTGGGATAACTTAAAATCAACCCATGGCATATAATTCATATACTAGTACTAGTATACTGCTGCTAATAATAACACTAGGTATACTGCTACTAATACTAGTGTTTTACTTACCTCTCGAGTCTTATCATTCATATCAGGTCACGTGTCAACTTCC
Organism: Lepetodrilus elevatus; assembly: GCA_034780755.1. NCBI lineage: Eukaryota > Metazoa > Mollusca > Gastropoda > Lepetellida > Lepetodrilidae > Lepetodrilus > Lepetodrilus elevatus. Next base: position 2,583 of record JAVCKZ010112402.1, on the reverse strand, counting down.
GCCAACTCCCTAGATAAAACAAGCATATAGTAATTATCACATGACAGTATATGCTCACATAACATTGGCCACGTATTGTACTATTAAGGTTGAGCCGTCTCTTGATACGACAATCTCAGACTCAGGATGACGAAAACACACCGGCTAAATGTACTGTCAATATGTATTCCGCGGGCCCTCCTGTACAAAGCGGCGTAACTCTACGATAACCGTAGCTCCACCCGTAGCAAGTATTGCTATAAGGGTTGTGGGATACGGCCACCTTCCTTTAGAGGTATTTAGAGGTATTTAGAGGTGCAGGAGTGTCATGGCTGCGCATTATTAAACGTATGCGCACTATTCGCGGTATTCCTATACTATAAGATCCTTGATAAAGGACACCAGCAGCATCTTATTATGTTTTTCATACACCTGTCTTTTCATTGTCAGTTCTAGGATAGTAGGCTGTCCCTGTGTTCATACTAGCGTGAACTATCCCTCTAAGAAGCAACGACTAGGTATAGCAAAATGCATATAATACAACTACGTGCATTGCATTATTATTCAATGCATACTTACAATACATAAAATACCCTTCACATGACGAAAGATAGACGTCAGCCATGTATTCATATCATTGAGGCGTCACGTGCATGCACAAGATGATAATTCATTTTTCATTCAGTACTCCCAAATTTTATATTACGTATTTACACTGATACATATACAAATAAAGCGTTCTACATCGTCATTTAAACCAGCCAAAACGATTATACCGCAATTCGATCGTTTAAACTACAACACCTACCTCTTTTGACTAGTATATATATATTCGATTCCTTGAAAGGATTTTATATGACAAGCATCACCCATCCGATTGTAGTGTTCAGAGTCCGGCCGTATTCAAAATGTAGGTAAGTTTTGTATAGGATATAGAACTGGAAGCATTCAAAAACCCAAGTTACATGATGTGAAGCGTGTGTTGAATAGACCTACACTGAGAAACATAATGCCAACCTCGGGTCCGTCGGTGAAGAATTGTATACCTGCTTTACACACCAAACTACTCTTTGTATCAATGGGTAGTGTTTACTTCTATATGTGAATATAGTGTAGTGTAACCATACTATAAGCCCAGCTCTTCATAATAACGCACAGCCCCCGTCAGTCGTGATATATATATATACGTGACCTAAATCGAGTTCCAATATACCCACCAGACAAGGAAGTACGACGAATTTCAAATGTGTTTTTTTTTGTTAACAGAAAATAAAAACTGCATTAAAACTTCATTGTATCTGTATCGCAGTTGTGATCTTCTATTATGCGACTATGGGTAGGTTATATCGGTGTTTATATATGTTTGTAAATGTCAACTGTGATGTGTGTATTAATATTCGTGGCATATTTCGCGAGGCAAATGCTGACTAAAGTTGAAGTACCGCACACTCACCTGATGAAATATTATCAGAAATGATTGTTTACATACCTAACAGGCTGTTTTGGAATGTTGACGTGTAACAAACAAACACGTACGAACGTGTACACACATGCACACACACACACACACACACACACACACACACACACACACACACACACACACACACACACACACACACACACACACTTACAATATCTCTCTCTCTCTCTCTCTCTCTCATACACACAGGGGCCTACACATGAGCGCGCACACACATGCACACACATTCATTATTTTTTTTTTATATTATATATATTACACACCTACCAAATAACCGGTTACCTATGTTGCTATGACTAAAGATACGGCAATTCCACTGACTGAATATAATCAACCAGCTGTTAATACTTTGTACCATTCCCGATTTAAAATATATAGGTCCACATATATCATTAAACCAATAGGCCTACCTAAACAAGTATTAAACAGCACTACTTAATACTACTATGAAAGTACCGAACATATACATACTCACTGTGATATGATGTAATCTAATGATAGACTACGGTGGCATAATACAGTAGATGCATGCAACATTTTGAATTGCAATTCATCTACCGCTTAACAATCCGACTCTGTTCACGAATGCATACCAATGTTTTACATTTCGAGGGCAAACAGTACACTATTTGAACGCAGTGGCTTTGAAAATACATAATAATTTAATGCATATATGTTTAATCCTACCTTGGAATGCCTTAATGAGGAATGTTTAAGGAAAATATAACGCCGAGATTTCCCGAGGTAAACTAAAATGTATAGCGATACCTTGTATGAACGTCCTGAAAGGAACGTATGTATTTCTGGTAAACTGGTAAATATATGTCTTGGAGAGGCTAATGGTATACGTACAGTAGTTCTTCTGTACACAGCATATTGTCTATATCCACATAGCTCTGCTCGGGGAACATTAGAAAACTGTTAAATTCGTCAAACATACTATAGAAATGAATAGGGGAAAGAAAACAACCTTGCATGCCCCCTTCAGGTGTACACATTATGTAGCTACTAGTATATAGATATCAAATATTGATGTAAAACTATTACTACTACTACTACTACTACTACTACTACTACTACTACTACTACTACTGCTGCTGCTGCTGCTACTACTACTACTA
>JAVCKZ010112391.1:0-10223 GCA_034780755.1 Lepetodrilus elevatus | reverse complement strand
CAAGTAATGCGTGATACCATTGTACTAGATCTACCTACACATTTTTGTTTTATAGATCGGGGGGTGGGGGGTAGCAGTTTGTGGGGGTGGGATGGTAGATTGTGGGTGGGGTAGTAGGTTATAGGTTGTGGGTGGGGGTTGTGAGTGAAGTGGATGGAAAGGGATTATAAGCTGTTTATTTCCTTGATTCTCATTATAAACGGAAATTGAATATTTTGTAAAGCTTTCTTATAAAGTAGAGCTGCATTCGTACATGTAATTCGTAAAAAATAATCTTCAAACGATAAAATCAACTTTTCAAAAACAGTCATCTGAAGGTCAAAGAACATTGAACAATCTGCATCTATAAATAGTATAGGTGTTTTCCGGAAGTTTTGGTATCAGTTTTCTCACTCAGCTGTTTTAAGTCGGACCCCCAATGAGAAACGATGTCCTAGCCAGCAGCTGTTTTTCCTATGGACAGATTTGCCCCGGAATATGGATAACTATAGCCCGATGTAGGAATTGTAGCGCTGTGTTTTGACATTGTGCCTGTATTACAGCTGATTACATATAATTGAAAACACACAAGTAAAAGGAAGTAGAGATTTACAGTGGAGAATGAAGGAACTGGTGCTGTGCTTAGAACAGTTGCAACAATTTCTCACCTATGTTTGGTGAAGACGAGGAGTTCTCATAGAGTTTAACCTTTTCTCTGACATTAGATTAACTTTAAGCATAGCCATATTGGGCAACTACAGTTGTCTCCAGCCTAATAAAGGTGCAAGTAGTGATTGAGCGTGTTTTTGCATGTTTTAACCCTCTCCCTGCTGGATTAGACACAGACCCTGCCCTTTAGGGCATCTCTGGTTGCCTTCAGCATGGAGAAGGTTAATAGTGTTCACCACATATTTTAACATAGTTTTTCAGTTATTCCTCTTCTCCCTGTTGAATAAAATCAAAGTGTTCTATTTCTGCATGTGATCGGGCAACTTAAGTCACCTTCAGCAGGGAGAGGGTTAATAGTGGGATGAAATCCTTCAACAACGCTGTCTTTTAGCAATATCCACGACTGATGCAATAGGAGCTAATGATGACAACTGTAGAACCTTGAAGTTATCCATGATGAAAAACATACCTGAATCTTTTTCCGCCGACAGATCTACCAGAGAATTGTTCTACCAACTGCTCGCGTAGCACTTAAGAGAGTGGTGCAGTAATGAAACAGAGGATCATTCCGATCACCCTGGGATTCGAACCCGAGTTGCTGGATTGTGAGTCCAACTCCCTATAGAACGAACAACAACTCTCGTAGCGCCATCGGCTCATTCTGAGGAGGATCGCAGCACCAGACAAAATCCCAGACCACAGACAAGATAAAAAAACTTGATCCTCCGGGTTTCTAGTTACTCGATTAAGACACTATTAACCTGCTCCACTGTTTCCTAGGACATCTCCGGTTGCCCCAAGTGATAATAAGCTTAAATAACTGTCAACTAGGAACTGATATACTGTTGACACAATATAATATATTTCCCTGCGAAAAACACGCAATACGAATAAATTTCAGTTACATGTAAAGATTGAAATTCAATCGTGTGTTTCTGTACATTTCAGATAAATTTAGAGATTAGTGCTAATCCCGCCATCTGTGTTTTACTGACAAAATGCAATAAATTGTTGTGGCTGAAAGCAAAGGCTTAAGCTTTATTGACATGTATATTACCACGGGTCAGTCTAAAATACAAATATTTGTAATTTAATAACTAAAACAATGTCCATACCAAGTCAGGCTGTCATACTTAATAAATCATGTTTCCGCAGCACGCACAAGTTGATACATTTGTTGGCTCTAAACATTTTAAATAAATAATTCATTATTTGAAATTAAAGAATTAAAGATCTTACAAGTTATTTTAAAAGAGTTTACATCTTTAATTTCTTGATTAATTTACAAATAATTTACGATTTTAAATTAAGTTCTAAAATCGTAAATTATTTGTTTAACTTGTCCTTATCTACCTTTGCCATGTTTGAACACTACAGCGTAGTTTAGATTATCGACGAGGACTTATGCCACAACCTTGTTAACACCACAAACAATACAACGAGACGGCTATCTCGATTTTACCCCCTTATTACCCCGTACTCTATATCAACACCCGGAATGGGAACAAAATAGTCCGCATACTTCTACGAATTTTAAACAGGATTGACAATACATGCTTTGACAAACTCAGTTGTTAGTCAGCAATGGAGAAAAAACCCTACCTCAAGTTAGAAATGCATCGAGAGCGACATAAATCTAGTATTATTAACGTGTTTGTATTCACGGCCATTGTGGTCTTGAGTTCAAACCTCCACTAGACGTGGAGATCTATTGTGGAGGCCTGAATATGGTGGGGTATAAACCTAGAGATATAGACTCCAGATAACACCAAGGCCACTCCCAGTTCTTTTATTTCTTCATGCAAGCAATAGGGAACTTATATTTACACCTGAAGTGCAGTTTCGTAGTACGGAGAAATGCGATACTGTATTTCCTCTAATAAAAGTGACTGAGTCCGTATTTACTTCACCAAGATTTGACAATACAAGCAATGAACGGATATAAATACTATTTATCTTGAGGTGATTATTTCGGAGTACTGCGAAATGCGATACTGTATTTCCTCTAATAAAAGTGACCGAGTCCGTATTTAATTCACCAAGATCTCAAACAATATACAAGCAACGAACGGATATGAATACTATTTATCTTAAGATGATTATGTAATAATATGTTTATTGTTTCTGCTTCTACAAGATTGATACCATATATTTTTATGATTTTGTATTTTATTTTTGTATTTTATTTTTTATTTTTTATTTTTATGATTATTATTTTCATGATTTTTTTATTTTTGTATTTGATTTTTTAATATTCAGTTCATTCTATAATTCTCCAATTCGTGCATCTCATAGCCATAAACTGGTGAGATAGCGTATTTAGAGTATTTCACTGGCATAAAGACTCCATACATACATCATAACTTACTTCAAACTAGTGGTAACTGGAGATGACCTACAGAGAAGCCATGTTGATTAACCTAGAAGGTAGAAAATATAGATGGTGCAAATTAGACACCCTACAAACTAAATAAATTTGAGTGATTTGTCGCTTAACATTGCAACGGAAATCTTTCATCTATATACATGACAACAAACTTAAATCAAAGTACAAAATGAGCACTCTTATCTAGAGTACAAAAAAAATATAAATAGTTCTCATTGTGTCTATGTAGATACAGTGCGCATCATTGTATACAGTTTCTTATACTTTGGTGCTTGAATGAAGAATTCTTGAAATGGTACGCAACAGCAGCCTATCTCACAAACATTGTAACGCACACATCGCTGGAATCCCGAATCCTGTCGGCGTATTTCTAGTCCAGCGTCTCAGGAAGCTTTCCCAATGTCGGTACATAAAGATGAACGCCAGGGTAGTGTTTACAACGGTTTAACCTGACTAAACTTTGTCGGAGTAAATCAGGGATTTGGAAACATTCGAGATAGTTTGTTGGCATCAAGGGCCAACAGTGCCATGTGAGCGGCGCTACTTAAACGTTACAACTTGGGGAGGAAGTTTAGGGTTTGACGCCAAATGGTCACGTAACTTTTCAGAGATCTCGCTGCAAAGTGCTTAAAATGTCAGCCTTGATAACGAAAGCTATAATAGGCTACGGTTTGTAGAGATAAATTAAGAGTGATTACTTTACAAGTCGTATTGACATTCCTCCCTCCTCTATTTGATACCACCCAGGGGATATTCCCCCCAACCTCCACCCTACATCACCCCTCGGGGAAGTGATTCAAATTCACAAATGAGTCATGTATACAAACATAGAAATAATAGACATGTTGCCCAGTTTTGAAAACATAACAAGGCTGTGCACATGGTTGCATGTCGCACGTAGTCTGTAAAACCCACATCATTGTGATTTCCATTAATAATGTCAATGAGAAATGTATGTACCGTATTATATTTACAACTCATTAGAAATTCATGTATTATTGTTCAATACAGAACAGTGAAGAAAATGGTCTCCAAAAATGATAGCTCCTTTTATATATTAATAATAATAATAATAATAATAACAATATCAATAATAATAATAATAATAATTAATTGTAAAAAAAAGAAAATTTTAATTAAATAAAAACATTAAAAATAGATAATAATAATAATAATAATATTTGCATTTATAGAGCTTTGACAAAACAGCACTTTCATTTATATTATTAATATTGTAACATGAACAATAGTAACTGACTCAGGTAAAGTTACTCTATAGTAACCAATGTTCCATGTTCCGTTCTCTTTACATTTAGCCTGGTGATTTAATTATATTCTAATTAGCCTTGCAACATGAAAATGGCTTAAAAAATAAATATTCTGAATCAATCATTAAATCACATATTACATGTCAGCAGCATATAATTATAATCATACAGACGTTTATCGGCTTATTGAAGTATGTTTTTGGTCATAGCAATTGATAAAGAGCTTTTTCCATAAATCATACTTAATAATGGGGTCCGTACAACCACACAATATCAGAGACACCTCGAGGTATCGCGTTCCGAGGCGAGGAGACAAGTTACACGTGATCACAGGGCGCGAGACACTTGACTCCTACACCTCGCCATTCTCACGATGCTATCTCCTAAACTGAAGAGTTCCACTTTCAGCCAGGTGATAGGAGGTAAAGTTTTCACCTAGGCCTCACGTCTCTGGAGACCGTTCTACCAGCGAGGAATCTCAAAACTTTAGGAATTTCTCGGCTGGCGGGTCTGTTGTGAAAACATTTGTGTGGCTACAATAAATATTGGCAATTGTAGTGAACTAATTCAATTCGTATTGAAAATTATCCACTCCAAACATATTTCAATTTATTTTTTTAAATACTGGTTAATTTTACTATAAACATGATAAATACAACCAGATAGAAAAGAAAATAACAATTTACAGAGGTCAGTTTCAAGACGAATGAAACATTCTCACAGATCTTTAAAATCCTGACTATTTGTATTCCCCACAAGCCAATTATAGGTACTTTTGTTGACATTGCTAACTCATCAATCAACCAAACAACATTTCAACGTTATATATATGGCAATCAGATTCACAAACGTAAAGGTTTCTCAAAACATAATGACGAAATGAAATGTACAACATTTAAAAAATGACATTCTCATCTCAACTGATCTGAATACGTGAAATCTACAACTTGTAAAAGTACAACATACATTCTCTTGTCAATCAAATACATCAGGTGATACAGCAGTTTAACTGACACCTCATCTCAACCTACTAGGTTCCATTTCAAAATAATTATAATACGCGTACGACATCCTTGGTTGAAGAAAAAAAAGTTTTCTTGAAAATTAATTTCATTCCGTTTGTCCTTTGTGGGGAAAAGACGCCATGTTGCGATATCCTCCGTGATTACAACGGAGTAGAAATGAGACACTGCTATAACAGTATAGTAAACTTCTATAGATCACGACGGACAGATTCTAACATGGAAACTAGACACTGTTATATATACATGGGACTTTTATCCAAACTCGGCCAAGCATGGGCTTTACTATTATTACGCATGGTATCTGAGGAACGGTATATCCCCTGAATGTATCAGTACCGATATGTGCCCATATAAATGTTTGTTGAACAAGCTTAGAATATACATTGGGGTCTATTTTACCTTGAACATCAAAATATATTTCGTATCATAAATTTATTTCATCTGTGAAATTCGTATGAGTTATTTATCATGGTCATATTACATCAGTGTGCGACATTAGCAGTGGCCCGATGGCCAATGTCTTAGCTAAATTCACTCGGTCAAAGCTAATGCACTTTGGCAAAGACCGATTGTCTAAGTAAAAATAATAATTCTATATCTAAATTTGCATTTACTTTCCGCGATTTGCTAAGTCATTTTTAATTGGCCCTGATGTCTTTGATACCTCTCTTGTTAATGTCTCACACTGCAATCATTGAATCTTGTGTGGGAAAATTTAAGTTGGGGGAAGGGAGTAGGTCATTGTATTTGCGACACAATTAGCCTTCGTTGCCATTACATCACGCAATATTGTTGCATTGAAGAAAGTCACGTGTAATGGTATATGTTGCAGGGTTACACGTAGGTTTACATTTTTGAGAGTCCCGGGGACGCATGTTGATATACTTATCAACAATTTTTATTAATAAAATGTGTCCAAAGTTGCAATTTTTGCGTATGGGACGCAGGATTGCGCGTTCGGAAAAACCCTGATGTTGTGAAGAGTCACATGTAATTGAAGTAGTGACGTTTAATGCTGACGATGTTGCGGTCTGATGCAGTGATTGAGGACGAATACACTGGTCCTGCTCTGGAGGACAACATGGTCACGGCCAAGTTCATAGAGGACCTCATGCAGACGTACCGGGACCAAAAACAGATACATAGGAAATATGCATACCAGGTATTACAAGTATTATTTAAAATTATTATTGCAAACTAGTTTTAATAAACAAACAAATATATCTTAATATTTTCTTGTTTTATGTATTTTTTACATTAGAAAGAAAATGGATCCAAGCTTAGCCCTGTGGTTTATCTGAATCTGGGCATGGAAGGGCGTTATATTGAGGACACACTGTTATGTGTATTAAACATATTTATTGTTGTGTACCGTTACTTCCCGTGTATAATGCACACTTTTTACCCCCCAAAAACTGACCTCTCACATGGGGGTGCAAAATTATTTTAAAAATCAATACTTGAAACTAAGTATTTTTGAATTATTCATAATTGGCTGTACGAGAACCGACCACTACGACCACAAACATGGTTTAACGTCACTGCAGGAATATTTCACCCATTTGAGACAACCATATTCAGAGCTGACCTATGTCCTTTTGCTTTTTCAACTATGATTGATCATTAACCCAAGTAGCGGCCATATTTTCCAGAATTCTTGCCCTTGAGAAAGGGGTGCACATTATACATGGTAGCGCATAATACACAGTAAATACGTTACTTGTTATTGCTATGTAATAACCCCCATAGTAATCATTATGTCTGATGCAAGCACAATCTTGCAATTATTCACTCACTCATTTATTGGTATAGGAACACATGTATTAAATATTATGTTATGAGATAAGATTTGTTGGAACATATTATTTGACTTGGTGAATATTCATATGTATGTTGATAGTTTGCCCAATTAAATATTGTATGTGTGCTTTTTTTTCTATTATAGATTCTGCTACAAGTGAAGAAGTTATTTCAAGCACAGCCATCATTGATTGACATAACAGTAACCGGGGTAAATGAGTACTAGGGGGATACACATGTATTGACATAACAGTAACCGGGGTAAATGAGTACTAGGGGATACACATGTATTGACATAACAGTAACTGGGGTAAATGAGTACTAGGGGATACACATGTATTGATAATAACAGCCAGGCTTCAAGTTGTGTGTATCTGCTCAGCGAACACTATCTGTGTTGAGGATAGAACAAAACTTGTTGTTTTGGTTGTTAAAATCATACAATCATAGATATAAGTTGTAATTTTGACCAAATTGGCGTAAAAATGAGAACATTTTATTTTCTATTTCTATTTCATACTTACGACAAAACACACACTGGATATCCACTTAATTCCCCAGAATAGCCAACGTTCTTAACGATTCTTATAGTATGGCTATGAACTGTTCTTAGGCTAAGAAATTTGTAAGAATGTTTTTGAGAATATGTAGGTCTCCTGGTTTTTAAAATTCATGTGAAACTAATCTTGTCAGTTGTTTGTTTCAGGACAACAAGTTCACTGTCTGCGGAGATATACACGGCCAATTTTATGACCTCATGAACATATTCAAGCTCAACGGAGAACCATCTGAAGACAATCCCTATGTATCCTTCAAATCGGCAGGTGTCGGAAACCAGGCTCTGAGGTTACCATATTTCTTTTTGAGTACGACTTCCACGCTCATCTCAAGGTCATGTTCACAAATATCCGTACACAATTCGAGTTTGGTGGTAGATACTTTGGAGCCAATGGTTCAACACTAGGACCACCAGCTAATGGAAACCTTGTCGCAAATGAGTGAAAGATTCCCGCAGCGACATTAAACTCCATATTCACTCACTCAGCAGTGGACATCCTGTCTAGAACAGAACAGAACAGAATGTTATTCTCATAAAGTCACGTATGTAACATGGAGAAATACATTAAATTACAGGGAAATATATATACACAGAAAACCATGACATGAACGAAATCATCAAAGTGGCCATAATCCCCAATTGATCCAAATCACCATTTTTATCATTGCAAATGGGTAAAAAATTGCTGCAGCAACATTATATTGGTCAGCATTATGTCACTTAACTGGTCTGTTCAGCTTTTCAATGGCGACTTTGTGGATCGAGGATCGTTTTCAGTGGAGTGTGTGATGACGTTGTTCAGCTTAAAACTGCTGTACCCGAACCATTTCTTCATGTCCAGAGGTGAGTCTTGCCTTCTGTTTTAAATGTGTATTTTATTCTAATTTAAGCAGTACATCAATCAGTTGTTTATTGCATGTAAGACCACTGGCCCATATAAGCAGTACATGTTGTAGTCTAACAGGCCCTCGTTTACATTACTACCGCCAATCAATGTTATTTTTGTATGATTGGTTAGTAATATCGTGCAATGGTCTATACTGAGTGGAAGTTCCATATATGTACGTATGTCTAAGTTAACAAGTAACAACACTCTAGGCTTCCTAAAATAGGTGCTGATGGAACGAAAACTTTGGTCCTGCTTCGCGTGTTAATCGGCTATACTTTCGAACTTTGATTTAACTTTCCGGCGCCGTAGTACATGTATTACAATCAGTATATCATGCATACTAAACTACAATGCATTCTCAAGAAGTAACAAGAATAAGAATTATGTTATCGTAACAGTAACTACCATATTTAGTACTTTAATTTTATTGTCCCTAAATATTCGAACACCGATCATTTTCAATTTTCATATTTTTTAATAATTCGAACGACCCCAAATTTAATTATTTTCTCCTGTTTGAATACCGGTAATTAGAGTAATTACGATATATGCTTTTAAAAAGAAGTGATTATTAATATTATCAAATTCACATACCTCAAAGTAAATATAAAAAATGTAATTACAATTAAGTTGATTACACAAGTGTTATGAATATTTTGTCAACTATTTCATGTTTCTTTTATGTTTTCTTTTACTCAGGTAACCATGAAAGTGTGACAATGAACCAGATGTACGGCTTTGAGGGAGAAGTCAAATCAAAATATCCTTTATGTGGCAGTGCTACATTTGAATACATATTATTATTATTAGGATATAAAAGTAGTGCCATATTTTAATCCGAGTGCTGTAAAAAAGCAGTCTGTTAAATTTAATGATGCTTGTTGGTTTTTCAGTTTCATATTTTCTCAGGATTTTATTAACCATCATGAAGATTATCATTTTCATTTTTAAGTGGTATTACATTCGGATCCGTAGGTTTACTGTAAAACTTCCTTTGTCACTTATGGGTTAAAGATTCTTGCGTGGCCATTAACACTCTCCCTGCTGAAGGCAAGTTAACTTGCCCGATCACATGCAGAAATATAGAACACTTTGATTTTATTCAGCATTAACTCACCAGGATTTTCAGTAGCATTCACAGTGCTGAGAGATATGGACGCATTTGCTGAAACTTATTTGCGCATCATCCTTGAATCCACATCGTCGTCACCTATGGGTGAAAGATTCCCGCCGTGACGTAAAACAATAATTTATTCATTTGAATCCACATCACGAAGTAGTGCCACAGGAATCGAAACGAGTTAGTTTCTATCGCTGGTGCCAGTGCATTTCCGTGATATTGTAGCCATCTGTTTAATGATTATTCTAGACTTTCACTCCAACCTAAGTTTTATTGCTTTATCCTTAACATGCGTACATACACCAGTCAGATGTCGGCACTGTTCACAGAGGTCTTCAACAGACTACCTCTGGCTCACTGCATCAACAGCAAGATCATGGTAAGCTGCAGGAAATACGTCTTACTGTAAATCATGAAATTAACGCGAGCATAATATTAATGCGAAAAATGTGACCGCTGTATTGACGCATTTAATTCCTGCGCATTAAATACATGCATTAAATTTCATTCGGAACCTACCAATGTAAA
>JAVCKZ010112380.1:0-10223 GCA_034780755.1 Lepetodrilus elevatus | reverse complement strand
TACTACTACTACTACTACCACTACTACTACTACTACTACTACTACTACTACTACTACTACTACTACTACTACTACTAGCACTACCACTACCACTACTACTACTACTACTACTAGCACTACTGTTGCTGTTGTTGCTGCTGTTGCTAATTTGTGTTTTTTATTGGCGTTTAGTGCCGCTATGCAGATGAGGAGTAACCTATGCTGAGCCTATGTTAAATAGTTGAAGCCTTTCATTTGTATATCTGTTTTGTCCCTGTGTGTATACTTATAAGAGGATGGAACTTTGTGGTGAAGCTATAGTTTGGTATTAACTACCATATTTGGTATATCCTCTCGGTGAATATTTCATAGAATGAAAAAAAAAGGAAACAAAATACATTTCTTATTTTGCATTACCTAACCAAATACAAATACTAGTAATACTCTCAGGGTGGTTTTATCATTGATGTGTCGTGTGTCCATCCAATATCAATATTGGTATTGATATACATCTTGATATATTTATCTGATTTATTGTAAATGTTTGTGTCTCGTACACCACTGTTAGTGGTAAAGGAGAATACATTTATTAAATTGAATTGATATCAATCATTATGTTTATTTAGTTATTACATTTTTTCACATGTGATTATTCTCTTATCACCAAATATTACGAGTTAATATATATGCTTATGCTCCGCTCCCTTAACGTATATTATGTGTATAATTGTTCCTGTAATTTAATGTATTTCTCTATGTCACACAAGCGACTTTATGAGTATACAATTCTGTTCTCTTCTGTTCCGAACACTAAAAAAGGCTCACTTTACAGATGCTGATGCACGTCTTCATATACTCTACTGTCTACACCGCTTTATCATCTCCACTAAATCTATTTGTGTTGTTATTGCTTGTGAAAATGATATAACTATTATATTTTAGTTTGGTTCGTTAATACAAACTAACTCAGGCATTAACTTTGTTTTGTTATTGTTTTGTTTGCACATCATTACATACATTAATTATGTTCTACCAAATAATAAATTAATAGATTAATAAATTTACAGGTAGAATTCCAAGATTATGTTATTGTTAAAATACTGTGCAGAACTAAGTATAGTAGGCCTACGTTATCTGAGATTATCTAACTGTCTTATCTCAAACCATAAATATGTTTCCTATAGTATATCCCATACATGTTAGTTAATTATCACTATATTCGTGTTTTTCTGGCCGTAATGGTGTTTTAGCCAATGTCAGAAAGTTAGTACATTGGGCCTAATAGGGCAGGAATTACGCTGCCCATATTTTGATAGGCTATGGATCCAATTATCCTGCAAGTTACACAATCTTCGGAATATCGAATTATATGTGATTACCTCTATTGTCAACATTTCACACACAGATCTACACTTATCTACGTGAGCACGCAGATAGACCAAACCGACTTCATTAATGAGGGTCGCCATTGTAGGACACAGCGGAAAGCAAATAAAACCGCGGATAAACTGAATAGGGATTCGAACCTGTCTCCTTACACTCGTAACTATACCCCACTAAATCTCGTGTCACTTTGGCACCCTCGGGGGACAGGACCCCCCACCCCCAGACTCTATGTCCCAGACGGAAATGGGTGGAAATGGACACGGATTATCTCCCTTACTATTGTGTTATGCGAGTAGGTCTGAATAATGACTCAATCATTTATTAGAGTAATACGGCGGATTACTTATGAAAACATGTACCTAAGGTACCGATAAAGATCAGCGGTACTTCCCAATGTCACAATTGGGGCCGCTTGTACAAAGTCGCCTTCAAGTAGACGTATGCATTAGCAAAGGGTTATACATGCCTATTGACAATACTTATATCATATAGTTTGATGTAAATAACGCAAATTAATACGTATTAGTGTGTCAGTTTGTATTTATTGTAGGTCTTATAGTAAATACCTGTCAACAATTCAGTAGCGATGCAACTACTATTATATATTTTGTTTATTCATGTAAGCTAAATGTATTACATCTGTTTCATGTACCTAACATATAATGATACTGCAGTAGTTTTCCCCAAGAATATTGTACATGTCGTAAGCTGAAGCTGTTTTGGAATTATTTTATTTGCAGCTGATGACAGAAAAGTAAAGACAACTATTTTCGTTAAAATAAATAAACATTTCCGTTGAACAATATTTTGTCAGAAAAGCGGGCTATTGAGCATCTAACAATAGTCCTGTATTATTTTGCAGTGCTATAAGAACTGGGTATAAAACAATAACACACTGACAATATGAAATACTATTTATTACTAGTATATATATATATATAATTTCGTTTTAACTGTCATCGTTAAAGATATATGTTTTCTTAGATTACTCGTCAAATATCCTAACTAGTTCCTGTACTAAGCGAAAGTATAACTATCAATATTTACACTTTATGAGAAAATTAATAAGTGTGAAAAAACTACAACACGTAAATCAGGTACCGGTATTATTTTAAATGAAAAATGCCTTGACAAATTTGATTTGTTTTTCCTAATTGATACCGAACAATGTCTCACACGTTTCCTGTGAATTTCTGAGCAAATAATAAACGCGTGTCATTCACGAGCATTACACGGTATATTGGCCGTAGTAATACGGGCTTTTCACGGAGGAAAGTGGAATAAGTCGAGTGGAAAGAAGTATGAGGACAGACAGGCAAATTTCCTTCTGTCTGTTCACGGTGAGTCCGTAATATGACATCCTCGCTGGAGTTGCTCTAATTGAGCTCCTGTACCTACGACTTGGCGACATAGCCAATCCCCTGATTCCTATCTGGCTAATCCTGAGCCTCTCGTGAGTTTATCAGCTAAAGAAAACTTCTATTGTTAACAAGGATCACATACTGTTCTCGTCAGTGAAGCGAATCTTGACGTTTAACTTCATTGTCCACGGCAGCCATGTTGGAGAACCCTGGCCACATCGCGCGAATCTAATTGTCCCGATTTATCCCGACCAATCAAACGCGGCCTTCTTTGGGGCGCGCGATCCCGGATGATTGGAGAGGCGGGGCTTACTGTAGGACTTCTCTTTCATTAATCCGATTAGCTTTTGTGTTTGGCCAATCAGTGATTTGCTTGAAGTTGTCACTCGTTTAATCCAGGGACACTTATTATTTTGTGATTATCACCACAAATGGTACACGAAGTCGGTCTTTTACGAAACCACGAACATGAGTTGTTGTTGATTCTGGAGCAAGCTGCTTGTTTATGAAGAGTAGGACATATCGAATGTCACTGAAAAAAATACCCTTTATACCGCAGTCTTTGAACGATAAGGAATAATTTCACACGAAGACGGGCCAGTGATCTTCACAACACTTCCAAACATCAATACCAGGTGACCAGTCGTTGGTACGGGATCCAGAAGACGAAGCAGACGACACGTTTTAAGAGCAGACGACATTAACTCTGTTTACAACTTATGATAAAATTTGTCAATGAATACTCACCATTGACGAACTGTTCAATTAGAACCGACGTTCTGTGCTAAGTTCCAGTTGGATTTCTTCCCTTGTTCAAACTGGACGAAGAGGTTGAGCACGTTGACGTAACAATGTCTGAAGAGCAACAACGCCCGAAAAGTCCGGTGCCATCTCCGCAAAAGTCGTCATTTTCCATCAGCAGTATTCTTGGAAACGACACCCCCAAAAAGGAGCGGGACTCTCCAGATATAGAAGACAAAGCCAAAGAATCAAAAGATGCTGTGATTTCAAGTATTTCTGACATTTACGCCAAGTACCAAGCCTATTCTGATGCGGCGATTTCTGCAAGAGCCACATCCTTCAATTTCTGGTATCCTTGGTACTCGTCATTCGTGCAATCTCAAGCAGATGTCAATGGTGCGTATCAAATTTATTTATATTGTTAATTAATTGAGCGTGTATATATTGGTACATATACTTAATAGATACATATACTCCATAAATAATATACCATAGTTTGTGTGTGTGGTTTAGTTTCAATTATTCAAAGCAAGTTATTACAATATTTATATTTGCACACTGCGAATAACTAAAATACGCTCTTAATAATTGTGCGTATGGGTATAACAGTATACTATAAAAGAAAACCAACAATAAAACACACAAAAACAATACTTATGGCAAAACCGATATCATTAAGAAAAAAATAATATATAATATTATAATCTTTTTTACCGTACTTCAATACTTTTCATAAGCATATTTTTATTTATATATTGATATTTCCATTAAAATATAACCATGTTTTTTCACTTATAAATGTAAACACTTATTTTTTTATTCATAAAACCAATTCTAATAGTACACATACACATATTATGTCTTTAAAAAACATTTAAACTATTTATTTAAAAAGTAATTAAAGCAAAATATCTGTGAATTCGAACATATAATAATATACCGAGACACCCAATTTCACAATGATCAAAAGGGAGAGCAATTCTATCTGAAATACAATATTTATTTTGTTCTTTAATGAAACGTGAGAAGCTGTACATCATCTGGAGCGAATAATAAACACGTTTATTAATTTTATCAGCATGATACATTTCCAAAAACACAAATTATATTAGAATATAAATGCAAATCTGCAATACATTGCTATTATTTCAAATAATGTGAGTTTGCACATATTTTATCACTGGCAGTTGCACACATTCGTAGAAGTACATACTATGACTCGTAGAAAAAAAGATACACTTAGAATGACGAGATATTGTTGTTCAATATGTATTACAATTATTGACCGATCAATGGACGTAATATTCAATGTGTTATGCCGTGGAAAGGAAAGCTTAAATAATTGCGTGCCCATCTGCATATTTATCGAAACAAAAATAATTGTATACATGTATTTGTTTCTATTTTTATTAATAATATCTAGTCGAAAAATAATTATTTTCTTGTTATAAGCAATTTCACGATTGTCTTAAGTGAACGTAATAATAGGTGTATGTATGGATAATTTAGCAAAAGTTATAACATCCGTTATTTTCATGTATCTATAGTTTTATTCTCTGACATGAAATATTTACAATTTGTTTGGTTTGATCATGACTATCTTGGATTACATTGATTATGTCTTCGTATACGATCATTAGTATTGGCATTGTATACATTTAGTATTTTGTAAAATTGTCGTAATACTATCGTATGAATAAATAATTCATGATTCAAGGAAAATACAGTTTTCTGGTTCGATGTGTTCTAGTAGAATGTGTCTTCAATTACAAATTATGCATACATTCCCAATATAATATTTTGAATCAATATGACACAAACATTTTATTAACTATTAAGCAGGGGCAATAAATAAAACATGTGTTCAACCGGCAGAAACAATTTACTGAATAAATTCGTGCTTCAGTCACCCGTTTCCGCTTAGATGAAATTAATACTGATTGTGCATTTGGGTAATTAATATGCTTCAAGAAAATCAATGCATATTCCTGAGCATCAAAGCATTTGGTAATGAGGAATGGATTCATAATTGTCGACGACGACCCATATCGATGCTTTATTTGAATGTTTCGAATTTAATAAAACTATATATTTTGTTTTCCTGTTAAACTATTTTCTGTTACTCTATTTTACTTCATGTTATTTTATTATGGTAGTATTTTTATAATGGAGCACTATACATAGTTTTCTTCTGTATACGAAAGTTATAGTTTTATGTAGTTCGCATTCTTATTAATAACTTGAATCTGTTTATCTCAAATAATCATTTAAAGAATTTATTAAAATGCTGACACTATAATTACAATGGGTAGCTTCCTTTTAACAGGCCATACACACACTTCGCTTCGTACACTGATACCGATGACAAATTAAAGAAAAACTAACAACAAAAACAACAAAAAGCAAAATTGTAAGAAGACACATTCTAAAACTAGGAAGTTGTTCGTAGCTGATACTACTGATGTAGATACAATGATGTGTAAATAATAACGTTATTCCAACATTGTTATAACATTGTCACCATCACATGTTATACGGTAAATGTCATACCTAATAATTATATACTTTATGCTATCGTTAAATTCTACATACTGAGAACATGACATTGTGTCATTTTACACATGTATATTTTTCGATCTAACGAGCAAACTTGTCTTT
This sequence comes from Lepetodrilus elevatus, assembly GCA_034780755.1. Classification (NCBI taxonomy): domain Eukaryota; kingdom Metazoa; phylum Mollusca; class Gastropoda; order Lepetellida; family Lepetodrilidae; genus Lepetodrilus; species Lepetodrilus elevatus. The sequence goes on along the minus strand of JAVCKZ010112380.1, from coordinate 4,098 downwards.
GCATTGTAGAATTGATATTTTCATTTCTTTTACACATGATAACAAAAATGATCACAATCATGATTATAAATTATGACGACTATCTTGTGTTTGTATCAGGGCTCACACTATTACAAATGACGCTATCTAGATTTACATCTTCGATAACTGTTAACTGCCTTTGTTGATGAAAAAAATACGTATTTGAGTTTAGTTTAAATTTGATATTGAAACCTGAAGGGGAAAGGTTGGCTCCCCTATAGCTTAATGTAGAACGCAACATAATCTGTATGGATGAAATACGACCAGTTGTGGGCTTTAGCTAATATGATCTTTGCAAAACGACCTTGTAGTACCGTTAGGATTAGAGCGTAAGATGGCCTGGTGTAAGGTGACCACACTTAGTAATATTATTAAAATAAATAGGAGATGGATTTCTAACGGTAAATACACGTGCTTTATTGTTGAACACATGTGACACGAACACATGTCTGTCTGTGCTAAATAATAGTATTTTCGTCTACATAGAGCCTCTAGAACATCTCCATGTACATTGTGATGAGTCGTGACGTCACTTAATTATACCGATTCAATAATATATATTTTTGAAAGAGTTCGTAATTTAAGTTTTACATTAGCTGCAGTTCTATGTGTTCATATCTGCCAGATATTCGACTTGGAATCTAATTGTGATATTAATAATTACTGTATATGCATATCGCAATAGTGTACTGGTATCGACGTAGAGACAACAATTCTTCAAGCACCATAGCCTAGTTTTATTGTATTTATTTATTTTTTAATACATATGTCTAGTGGCAGTCTATACAGGCGAACACATACTTATATGCATGGCATATTATGGCGTATCGACTTTTTATGTTACGCACGTTTCTGTTTCTTATGTCTACACGTTATATAATGTTTCAGCCTCCGCTGCAGGGAAACTGAGATCGGTTTCACCAAGATGTCGGTCGCCCTTACCATCTCCCACCGGAATGAAACCCCTCCCCCTGAGAAAAAGCAGTGAAGGGTGCCCGTCAGAAGACCCACCCTCACCAAGACATCTGCTGAAGGATGACGATTCTGACGACGATGACGACGACAGGCCAATGAAAGACAATGACAAAGACACGAACAGCGAAGATGATGAAAAGAGAAAGCAAAGGAAAAAGAAAACGAGGACAGTTTTTTCACGAAGTCAGGTTTTTCAGTTGGAGTCGACGTTCGACATGAAACGTTATTTGTCGAGTTCAGAACGGGCGGGGCTAGCAGCCTCACTGCATTTAACGGAAACCCAAGTGAAAATCTGGTTCCAAAATCGGAGAAATAAGTGGAAGCGGCAGCTGGCTGCGGAAATGGAAGCGGCCAATATATCCCAGCGTGCCTCACACCGGATGGTTCGCGTCCCAGTGCTCTATCATGACAGCAATTTCTCCGGGAGCCGAGCGGACAGTCTACACAGCGGATCTCCGCCTCTGTCATCCTCTCTCAATCCTTTGTGTTATCCCCACCCTTATCCCTCAATCTCAACCCTCCGATCACTACACAGCGCCGTTTAAGCTCAACCAAGACTGTCTGGTAGTGGAAAAAAACATATACGGACGTTATATAACGCAAAGCTAGACGAAGCTACATTCCTCTTCTCTGAGGTCAATTGACTTATAAAGCATGACTGCAATGATACAGATTGACTGCAATGGTACAGATTGACTGCAATGTTACATATTGACTGCAATGGTACAGATTGACTGCAATGGTACACATTGACTGCAATGATACAGACCCGTATGTCGTGATATGGAGTAATGCTACCAAATGTTAGCGACTCGTGGCATATGAAGTACATTATGGGGAATCACTGCATCTGTTGGTACTATATGAACGTAATGTGATTGGTAGTTATATTACTGTGTAAAGGTTATGCTACCGTACGACCATGGACATAATGGAAAATGTTGTACGTTATTGCAACTTCATTTTCATGGCATTATCACTGTTTATAGAAGTCGAACACAAACACGAGGCACCACGGCCTCTGGCGCAATATGAACTGTACTTATGCGAAACTGTTTAATATATTATTGATTACACACCCTTTATGCGTCTTATTTACAAATATATGTTATCGTACACGTTTCTTTCCTTTCTTCAGGACGACGTTAATTTTCTATCTCATCGAGAGACAAGTCGTGAGGAAATTAGTATTCATATACAGAGTCAGTTGTAAGGACAGTACTATTGTTGTATATTTACATGGAATTGTTGTATATCCGATGTCAAAGTATAATAAAACCTGCTTTGTAAAACAAATCCTACTTCGTTTTATTATTAAGCTATATATCTGACTCATTCGACAATCTACAGAACTTGAAGCTAAACATCTGAGAAAGCTCCATAATTCACTCACTCACTGAGAAAACAATTCAATAATTATATTTGTTGTTTGTTTGTATATTATTTTGTGGTCAATAATGATAGTCACATTTATACTGGCTTTATATAATTAAGCATGTACTGATTAATCATGTAAATGCATTAGTAAACCCTCGAATACGGGATACTAGACTACCCATAGTAAATATATTTTAAACAATTATAGTATGTATGTACAGAATCATTGATTGCGTACTTCTCAAATACTTACACATACTCATCCATTTATGATGGAACTCTTAAACTTAATTGTAGGAGTGAGAATATAAAATACATGTCAATAACGTATTATTTCATAGATTGTTCCTACATCTATTGGTGGACGTAGTCATAGCGAAGCTTATAGTGCAAATACACTGCAAGTTACAGATTACAATAAACAACACAATAAAACAACAACATAAAAACAAGCACAAAATCACCACACCATTGCCAACACCGTTGTATATGTATATGCACAAATGAATTGTAATGTTTGATTTCGCATTGCAATTTCTGTCAATATACAATTTGATCTTTTTTAATTGACAACATGCATGAGTGTCCTTATGGCCTCTAATTTATTTTATACAATAATACCCGCCTTGCAGACAGGCAATTGGTATCGTAGATAATACATACACTATATTGTATACTTAATAACCGATCTATTTCTACATTTATGCCTTAAACAACACTAATATTGATCCTGACACGTTGAGAGAAAAACTGACAATCTAAATTGGGTACCTGGCATTAATATGACCAAAAACATTTACATGTTCAAACCAACATTATGTACATATTATTTTATCTGAAATCTACAATACAATTCTATACTATTAGTAATATATCCGATTGCAAGACCAATTTGACATACTTCTATGAGGAAATGGTTCATACCCATGATTATGTCTACATTATTATATATTGGCCTAACACCACTATATTCAGTTTCATGTGATAGTCCTACACGTGTGTCAATGCCAAATGCATATACAGTGTACATGTACAGCGTTAACAGTTTCGAACGTAGTCTGGTAGTGCCCTAGACCTGTTGGTGTTTGCCTTAGAGGCGCTATGAAAGACAGTTAACGGTGATCTACGTTTATCTTTTTAATACATATAATTTCAGCCTGCACTTACATCTGCTGTCCAACGCATTCTCTGGACGCCAGTGATGTCAATTGCACAGCGGATGCTAGACATACTATTTGTCTGTTCTATTCTACAGTCACGTATTATTTTCTATATTCATGGACTATTACTGGTACATATAAAATGCTTAGGTCTCACTGTGGTGATTTCTGGCTGCGAACTAAATTAATACGATCAGGTATTCGTTGCGCATCGTGCACCATCGCAATTGATTCGAATTACCTGTTATTAATTCACTGCAAATTTCGTAATAAATCCCCAATACCATTGTTTTGAAAAGTGACACAGTTTCATTTTTAACATATATACTTCTATAACATTTGCAGCTAATGTACGCGTTCAAATAAACCTTGTGTTAGAATGGTTTCGTGGAGTTCCACTTGTCTGAAATACGAAGAATCAGATTTGCAATACTAATGTTTATAGCTAAGTTTAATTATCGCTTCCATTTAAAACATATTTGTGTGTCTGTGTGTGTGTGTGCGTGTGTGTGTGTGTGTGTGTGTGTGTGTGTGTGTGTGTGTGTGTGTGTGTGTGTGTGTGTGT
>JAVCKZ010112369.1:0-10223 GCA_034780755.1 Lepetodrilus elevatus | reverse complement strand
TTTAATGCAATATTTTGTAAATATTGTATCAACGTAACGTAACATACATCAAATACAAGGACATTACATATTAACATGTAACTCAATGGGTGTGAATACGTATTAAAATTTGTTAGGTAAACTATTAGTATTAATTATTAATAACATTGGCTACCAGATTACTATAGTTTTGTTTCCATCACAGCGCATGCTCTTTTAGGACACTTGATAGGCCTATTATTTTAAAAATGTCTAAAAAGTATGTGCCAACTGAAAACTGCATAATACACTTGAATACTATAGAAGTAAGACCACTGAACTGATGTAAGCAATATCTGCAATTGTGTTGATCTAAATAATAATAGTAATACACTTGGTTATCAGAAGACAACCATTTTGTTGAATTGTGTACGAAATTTGAGAATGAGAACATGTTGAGCAATTAACGGGTAAACAAGTGAATGACGTCATCATTCAGTGGAAATCTATTGTTGGTCACGTGGCAAACCATTACATTATATATAGCATACGCTATGTCGCTATAGCACACATATATACAAACAACCACCACTGAAAGTGATTACTTAAACAACATGCACTGACATCTGCGTCATCATAACTATAGTGCACGTTTGGTGTTCATACTAACACCGTCGTTACTCATCACATTTAGCACGAGCATACCTACGAACAACAATACTATGAATTAATTGTCGACTTAATTAATACAAATAATAACAACAATAATGATAATTCAGTAGTCAATCAAAACAACACAAATATAAATATACTAGTAACCAATCCTAAGAGACCAATCATTGCCAATACGAAAACCACAAACCTAAACACAAAGAACATAGCCAAATAAAATTAGACACAACCAATGCTAATATACCCCAACCATGCCTAAATCTGTAAACTCGCACATATACAATATTAAAACTTTCTTTTTATCTTCTTTTACAGCTTGTATCTGTCGTACATAAATAAAATAATGTTATTTTTAAATTTTAAATAAGCATATATACATGCACAATTAATAAGAATAGTTTCTTGTAAAACCACAGTGTTATGCTTTATAATCAATAAAACAGTACAAATAGTAAGCATTTATAACACCAACCACTGTATTATGCATACATTGTATATTGATATATAGATAGATATGTTTTTCAGCCAATTTAATTTACTTGTGCCAGAATATAAGTTCTGATAGCACTAAGCTCTTAAAGTGGTACATAAATGACAACATTTATTTCACATGGAATATATTTCATTATACACATTATTAGTTATATTTTCTGTACAGTTTGTATAATTCCTATACTTACTATATGAAGACAGTAGGAAGAAAATATGGTGTTTGTGTTATCTGCAATACATTCTTGAAGGTTTTCCATAATGGAAAATGTTCATTATAGTCAACTGTTTTCATAAGATGTTCAATATATTGCAGTAGATATTTGATATTTGATATATCCTGTATGCTCTACACTATGCAAGTACAAGCTGGTGGTAAACGAATACATGTTAAACAGATCGCAGTGAAATACTAGTACTGTGTATCAGTATCAGTATAATACTGTATACAGTATCAGGATGATACTACGAACGTCAGTGAAAGTGTGAATGATAATGCATGCATGCTTAATGAATATGCCAACTTATTTATTTATTTATTTATTTATTTATACGTTTCAAGATAATACATTCCTCGTATGTTAAGTTGATTTCTGTATATGAAATGTATGCAAACACATTGATATTGCAATGTCGCATTCTGAAGAAATTTTAATCCTATTGGGCTCTTAAATTTATTTAATATTAACATTAGTCATTTGGCATTGAGTTTCTTAACAGATGGGGTCATAGTGTCTATAGAACAGAGCATGGTGGCGTTACCATGAACTAAACTAACGTTATCACCTTCTCTCGACCATTTCTCAACATACACCTGTCAAAGCTATAATGTTCATGAACATTTTTAATAATTCTAGTTATCACTCCATATGTTTGAGATGTCTGAATTTGATGTGTTCGGACATTCACAACAATGTGATAAAATATGAGAGGTTTACAGTTCGTAAAATCATACAGTGCAAATGCTGGGAAATGATATAGTGCGACTTCATAAATACCAGATATATCTTCCTCTAAATACAACGGCTACTTGAAGGCATGTTTATTAATGTAATCTGTGTTTGGCGTTGAAGGACATAACAAGGTCAACAAAACACGCCGGATATCTTACACATTTTTACACTAGGTACTGTCTACATGAAACATTTCAGGAGTCTTATCACTAACAGTAAATAAATGACTAAACCATGTTTAATTTTCAATATGGCCGCCATGTCACAGTCCCGTGGGATGCACGCGACCCAGAAGCAATCCCAAAGTGGGTCACTTCAGAATTAATGCTTCTGGACAAAACTAATTGTCCAGAACACGTTTGTTTGAATAGTAATTTTTAGTATTGTTAAATATAATCAACTTATGAAGAATTAATAGTTTGGCTTCGTGTGTTAACGTATTTATTTGTATGAATTTTATTTGAGATATTTTGGATTAAAGAAGTATAGCGCATTAACTAGAAACTAACAATAGTTGTTTTCTCCCCCCTCCATTCTAGTAATGTTAAATAAGACACTTGTAGTGAAGATTAAACACGAAATATGTAGATGCGATCATACCTTTATGTATTACTATACTATAGTATTTAATGTTAGTGTCTGAAGCTTTTAGGAGAAACACTCAACCAGATGAGTGTATAACCTAAAGTTCTTTCGTGAAATTATTACTAAAAAAAAATACAACCATATCAATTCCAAACAGTAAACAAACTTGATGTTTGCAAGCAATACTGGGGAGGAACATTCATTTAAATAAATAAAAGGATTAAATAATAAGACATTCTGTCAATATTTTGTCATGTCTGAACATAAAAGAAATTGAGTTATTAGCGAAATTACCATTGGACAAGATACTAATCATTAAGAAATCCGTACTGAGTATGACCCACAACGTAGTTCTAAGCACACCAGCGAAGGCCATAAGGGTTTGAGATGAATATAACTGATCAAGGCACAGTGATGGACAGCGGTTATAACATGGACTGAATACGTGGTAATTAATTGTTCAACGCGCTCGGAATCGTCTTTGTTTCGACATCCAGATGTGTTAGAATCGTCACCCATGCAGCCAGAGTTATGCTCGATAAATACAATCCCTTCACGTAACGAACCAACAGTTTATATTTCTTGCATCGTATTTATGGATTAGTTCGTACAATTGTTTCGCAACGGTTCTAATCGATATAGTGTGTTCTGTATAGTCTGGGACAGGCGCACCATTCAGCGTGGATGTTCTGTCTACTGTGGATACGTTTAGTTCATTGGGTGTCTGAGTATTGATTTGTTCACCACCAGATACTGGTGTCGGTAATCCCTAATCATAATGAAGTAATGCTCGTTGTTTCGCACTGAATGTAACAATTAAGCATTAACTGAATATAATATGGATAGTCTACACGTACGCGGTACAGTACATCTGTTCCTCGAAAATTTTCCTTTTCCTTCTCACCATTTTCAACTTGTTTTCAATGCTTAAATCTCCTTATCCCTGACGGGACATACGTTTATACGCTATATGAAATCAATGCCATCTATTCGTTTACTATTCATATTTCCTTAATGGTACACAGCTTATAGGAGAAGCCATGCTCGATAGGTCAAATCAGACTTTCGGTCTGTCTATAGTATGTGGATAAGAACCCGATACGGTCCAAGAGGTTGTATCAATATGTAGATATGAAGTCCTATTTAGGCTGAGTTTATACACGGTGTAAGAATCAAGTAGGTAATCTTTGTCTTAGTGTCTGCCTATTTTGCTATGAGATAAGTGGGCTGCTCATGAGTTTGATTGTTAAAGTTATGTACCTCGTGACCAATAGACAGACAGTTGTTGATGATCATGATGTTTCCGCAGTTATAAAAAATACTATACTATCCAAATACTGAGTGGCGATGGTATACCCTCGAACGTGTCACAATACTACTACTACTAATAATAATAATGCTACTACTACATGTACTACTACTACTACTACTACTACTACTACTACTACTACTACTACTAATAATAATAATAATGCTACTACTATACTACTACTACTACTACTAATAATAATAATAATGCTACTACTACTACTACTACTACTACTACCACTACTACTACTACTACTATTACTACTAATAATAATAATGTTAATAATAATGTATATCGGTTTTACTATTTCCACACTGCCAGGAAATCCTGATAATCTCCACCATAGCACTCTTGTTATATATCGCACAGATATACTAGTACTACAATATTCCAATAATTTAGAAGAGTTTACAATGTAATGTGCATTTATCACTGTTTAAATAAGCTCCGTAAATATGAACTACATAAATATTACTATTGTAATATACTATTGCGTAATACAGTTGATGTCAATAGACGGCCATAGCAAATAATTGCGTTTCCTATTCATACTCTTTGACATAAGTACACTAGTGTAACTCATCGATATATTGAACCAAAGTAATGTTCCTAATGCCACCAGTACAGGAGCTTAATGCAAAGAGTGATATGAATAACAAATAATCATAATTAGTTGGTTTATAATATGCAATGGAAGGTACCTACTTCGATACTACTAATTTATCTGGATGTTAGTCCAATAATTAATTTATATTTGATATTGATATTTGTTTTATTTCTGTCTTATACATATATATAGAGAGAATACTTAACTGTGTTTCCCAAATATCATGTTTTATGTCATCGAGTAAACGGGGAGGCTATATTGTCACGAGTGGCTTCGCCAAGGATATAATATATGTATATATATATTTAAAAAAATAAGATTTATAATGTATTTTCCATAATAATATACATAAATATATTTACAAGAGTATTACCATGAAATTGTTGGTAAATATATATACTATAGTATTTGTAAATTAAAATTTCTTATTTGTATTTACTTTATACACATTTCACTGAGAAGACATAACCAAGAATACTCTTTTGTAACGAAATGTGACATTGCTGTAACCAGTGTATTGTTTGCGGTTGTGTTCACTAACTTCCGTGTTTACTGTGTCTAGACCTCGTTGGCTCATCATTGTTGTACAAGAAGCAAGTATTTCCCAGCCGACTACAAATAAAACTCAGCCACACTGTAGATGCAGGAGTACGTTCCCTGCGGTGAGCATCCTACTGTGCTAACCATGCGGACCACATATTGTTCGAATCTACTTCACAGACTAAACAATAACGTAATCTGTCGCGTGGGTGAGATAGAACCAAACGTCCATGACGAGAAGAGTAGCCATAAATCGTCTCTAATGATGCCGAACTATGCGACGGTCCTGTAACATTACCTCGGTGGAAATATGTATATGTCTGTGGGTTATATAACTATAGCTGGCATCGATTCCGTGGTGCGAGATGATGTGGTGTGAGGGGGTGGGGTAACTTTTACGTGGAGTAAGTGATCTGATGACATTTGTGTTCTCATCCTCTGAAACAATTGGCCATTATTAGTAGACAATGGCCATGAAGTGTTCATCGTCTATATTTGCACTGTTTACGGACTTTACTATAGTAGAGTGTTGTGAGTACTCCCCTCGCTGTCTATAGAAGCTAAGATTTACTACTAGTATATACAATCATGACCATATCTTACCAATATAAACGGAATAGCACGCGTTTATCTGACCTCTCTCAGAGCCTCTCTCTGTATATACAGACCTTCCACAAATATTAATATTATTATTATTATTATTATTATTACCTCAAAAGTATCGTTATTATTATTGTATATTTACAGAACAACTTGTATTTGTAAATTATAATATAGTTAAATCATTATATTATTGTATATAGTCTTTGTCACAGAATCCATTCTAACCAAACTAGTTCTGTTTGGGATCCGATATGAACAGTGAAGAAAGTCTACATTTCCCGACACATAAAGGGGTCATAGTCTTTCAGTAACGCCTTGCATATTGCATATATTAGTAAATATTAAACCAATCAGTAGGACTAGTATGTAATGATTGATGTACTTATATCTACCCTATTATGACTGTGGTCTGTCTTGCTAGTTACGAGAATATTCGCGCAACTTTAGCGCTCATTTACAATGTGTTATCACCTCGGTGTTAATGGCTAGGGTTTAGGACTCCTCAAATGATTACCTCAAGTATCTGCAGGACAGCTGATAACCATTGTGATAACCCGCATAATTATCCAGAGAAAACATAGGATAACCCATATGATAGTCCGGAGAAACTGAAAAACTGTAAGACAACTTTATATCACAACTTTGAGAAACTGTAAAACAAAAATTAATAGTGCATGAGCTAGAATGACGTTTGGATACTTTACATTACTAGTACCTATACAAACTGTAGGAAAACTCGTATTCATTATTTAGATATTCCATAGGACAATTCATGTGTCATGGTATGGTCATCTAGAAAAACCGTAGGACAACTCATATAATTGCATAGATAAACTATAGGACAACATATGACAATTCAAACAATTACATAGATAAATTGCAGGACATGCAACTCTAGACAAACCGTGGGACGATTCATATAATTACACAGACAAACCGTAGGATAATTAATATAATGACATAGGATAATTCATATTATTACATAAAGAGATAGACAAACCGTAGGACAAGTCATATAATTAGATAGACAAACCGTAGGATAATGCATTTAAAATTACACATAAAGAGATAGTAGGACAACTAGACGGGTTGTCTATACGGTTTGTAGGACAATTCATATTATTACATATCGCAACTTTAGGACAATTCTAGACAAATGGTAGGACAATTCATGTAACTACGATTTGAAACTGTAGGACAATTCTAGACAAACAGTAGGACAATCCATATGATAATAATAGAGAAACTGTAGGACAACTCAAGCAACTATACAGGACAACTCATACGATTACTAATGCACACTGTCTCGTTGATTACCAAGAGAACCTGGTGTGTTATGGACCGTATGCAACCATCATCATCTCCACCTGTAGCGAGCAGCAGTCAGTAACGTATATTTCTCCTCCGCAGTAGACAAACCTGATACGTACACCCATCATCACTTCCGCACACTTGGTCTTCATTTGGGGGATATCACCAGGGCTGGTGTTATGATAACATTACCGTCGTCACTCTGTTGCCACTATCAGAGATCTTTGACACTTATTAACTTAATTAGAGCGTGCTTACTGTGACGTGTACGTGAGACTACCGAGATTATACGTTACGTATTGTCTCAGCCAATGACGTAACAGCAGATACGAGTCACGTGATGGGGCTGGAAGGGTTGATAGTAAAAGTAGGATCGGGTGCCGTTATGTCCGACTTATTGGGGGCACGTGTAATGCAATACGGGAGTGATTAGCACACATGTGTAAGGTTATCTCCGTGATAAGTCAACGTTATTGGAGAAATTGGCAACATGAAATTAAATACATGGTAGATGTCTCGTTCAGAGTAGGTGCTTTTAGGCTAGCTGCGGTTTCGTATAGCTTTACTTTCTCCCCTATTGAATATTTTGGACGTTTCATATTAGCACCAATTTCCTCATTTATTTAAGGCCTGTAGATCATACCCTCGTTCACAGATTCCCCCCGTAGCACTGTAGTGCCAATAAGTAACGTCAACATATTAATACGATACAAACTAGAGCTACGAAACCGCAACTATATACTTTACGGCCAGACAATTATAATATGTTTTACTACAGTTTAATGGTTTAATAAATATAGCAATATTAATATTATTTTAACATAAAATCAATATAGTAATATTAATATTATTTCTAGCACGCAACAATGTTACCTAGCGACATTCCCACCCAACCCAAACACAACCCCATCTCCCATCTTCAACCCGACCACATTTTACACATAATACAACAACAAAATAAGTTGCCTTTTTGTTTTGTAATAAATAAAACACAGCAATGAATACTAATGCATGCAAACTATAGACACAACTTCAAAAAGAGTTTGTCGCACGCTAGTGCACGTTATAAGCTACGAGCCTCGAGGCGTGTGCTGTTCAAAGGCTGTGAAGTAACGCATCAAGAAGCCGAGTGATAAAAACAATATAGATAAACGAAAATTATTACATATGCGTGAAAAGGTGAGACTTCAATCGTAAACCCAGATTATTGAAGAATGCGTCGAGTCATGCACCAGCGACAAACCATTTGATTTATAGCCACTACACCGGGAAGATAGTTACATCGATTGAATATTGCGTAGATCTTGCAATTTCGTGATACTGACTTCGACACAAGTCATGCTACAATATTATCGACACAGACATCGTCATACCAACCGTCAGACGCAGACACACATTCACTGTCATACTGACTGACACATTCACTGCTAGTTTTATTGTCTGTGTCACTGTTCATAGACAGAGGCATTGTCTTGGAGGAGAAATCAAAGAACAACAAAGTACGATAATTCCGTCGGCATTAGCGGAACGATTTATCTCGAAATCGATGGTTTATTTATTACACTCGTGTCGACCACGTGACTTGATAGTACGTCTGTAATATAACAAAACTATACTACCATACTACTACTACTACTACTACTACTACTACTACTACTACTACTACTACTACTACTACTACTACTACTACTACTACTACATGTACTACTACTACTACTACTACTACTACTACTACTACTACTACTACTACTTACAACTACTTACTACTACTACTACTACAACTACTACTACTACTTACTACTACTACTACTACTACTACTAATGAGGATAATAATAGTAATAAGAATACAACAATTATATTAATAATAATAATTAATAATAATAATAATAATAATAATAATACATTTAAAACGTACATATACTTTATATAAAATATAGATCTCTTAAATATTTAATAACATTATCAACACATGTATCATCAAGAAAGAGTAATATAATTATAATTATATATTTTTTCAATTATTTTTTCAATTAACTATTTGGAGACAGTATGATCACTAGCAGTATTTGAAAACAGGTTTATCATACATATCATATTTTTTTAAATAAAATCAACTATAGGGATGATTTATTTTGTCTTGTGGTGATACATACACACGTTATAGTTAGTTACAGTTGGTTACAACCCACTGATCAGACCCACTGATCAGTGAGTTCAGACACTGTGACTGGGGACAGAAAGTTCAGTGAGTATCTTGGATCTAGGCTATGTATTTAACACCGTGATGTTCTGTTATAAAAATCTGCTTTCAAACACCTGAACAACTGCCGCTACTAAACAGTGTACCTCGGGGGTAGGTAGCAAGGAATGGTGGTTTGGATACATTCTTGTAATTATGTAATCTGACGCCGTGAGCAGTTGCGCGCGTGCTGGGCTAGTACAAAGTGAACATCGATACTGATCGACTTCTTTAGTGCTTTAGTGCACCTCCTATAGACATTCCGGACTTCATACCTACGGCTGTCTTGCATATATATATCAGTAATTCTATTTTGAACTGTAATATGTTTTTTTTAAATATAATAGTTTATGACATTACACTATTAGTAATAAATGTAGCGCCACTCGTTCATGTAGTAAAACAGTAATAGTAGTAGTAGTAGTAGTAGTAGTAGTAGTAGTAGTAGTAGTAGTAGTAGTAGTAGTAGAATGTTAGTTTAAACATATTTTATTGAACCAAACTGTCATCGAATTGGGTAAATATAAAATATAAAGTATATAATAGCATTGGTCATGTCAGTACCAGCCGGTGCTCGCAGGTTTACTGCATCATTCAGCGTTACGGATGTTGCGGGGTTCGTCTTGCCCTAAACTGACAAGCTGATATTTAAGTGAAAGAATCTTGAAAGCTGCTCTAAATCCCAGTAAAAATAATAATTAAGTAGCATGTATATATCATTTTTAATGATACAGATTGGTATACAACAGTAGCATCAGCAACAGCAACAACAACAGTAGTAGTAGTAGTAGTAGTAGTAGTAGTAGTAGTAGTAGTAGTATTAGTAGTAGTAGTAGTAGTGGTGGTGGTGGTAGTAGTAGTAGTAGTAGTAGTAGTAGTAGTAGTGGTGGTGGTGGTGGTAGTAGTAGTAGTAGTAGTAGTAGTAGTAGTAGTAGTAGTAGTAGTAGTAGTAGTAG
>JAVCKZ010112358.1:0-10224 GCA_034780755.1 Lepetodrilus elevatus | reverse complement strand
TGCTTGGCGCTCAGCATTAAAGGGGTAAAGCAAGGACTGGCCAGCTCGGAGTCAGTATACTGTGTCTGAGTGGGGTACGGTATCATTGTTCTATCTGCGACATGATATTCTAAGTGAACTAGCACTATAAAAACTGGTGATAATCCAGACTAGTCAAGCAGTACATGTATATGCATGCAAGTCATGATATTAGTCATGATATTAGTGAAAGATTCTAGAATATGACTTTCAACCCCAAATCAACAACAACATCTAGGGTTGTGAAAAATGGCTCGGAGTTATGTTAACTTTGTCAATGTGGTGGAAAGTTTGGAGTAATGATGTACATGTACCGTTGTGAATGTTGGAAATGGCTTGAATTTAGTACCTTTGTTGAGGTACCGTTATCATTGTGAGAAATGGTTGGGAGTTATGGTGTACCTTTACGGTTACCATTGTGAGAAATAACTTGGATCTATCAGTATATCAGTATGAGGCTAGTGTTCATTTCTAGATGTAGTGCACACTAATGACATTCATATCTAGATACATTCAACATGGTACACCAGACAGTATCACGTAAGATAACCTTGAGTTCAGTTTCCAGATAGCCTTGAAATGTTTACAATGTGCAACTTCCTGTGTACGATGGCCGCCATTCATCCGAGTGCAGCGCTACGAGCACGGGGATGGCGGTCTGCTTCAGCCAGCTTCCTGTGTTTCCAGATGACTTGCATCACGGACCCAACAGATACAACAACTTCTTGAACAACAAGCACAGTCTATACTCTGGCTATCTGCGTGCAAACTTTATGTCATCTAGATGGATGCTAGAAGGATGGGAAGGTGTATTTTAGTTTGGTATTGGTTTTGACTCTGTCGCTGGTTAATAATACATTGCTCCCTCGATATAACGACCTTCGATGCACCGCAGATTCGGATACAACGTTGGACCCCATTTAAAAAATAAAAAACAATAACAAAAATATTTTCTCCAATTAAATTTGTTGATATAACGCGGGTATTATAACGCAGGTGGAATGTCATGGACCCCAACTTCAGCGTTATATCGAGGGAGCACTAATAATAATGGATATTTATCATGCATCAGATCTTCCTCCTGCTCAAAGTGCTACAAAGTGTCAGTAGATCTGTGTGCTTTAGGTTTTCCTTCTCAACTCCTTGGAAGTATACTACAGGGATAATAATGAACTTTAAAATGTACTCACCCAAATAATGATACAAATAACAAATGTTTACAAAAGACATGAATTCCTACTCGCCCTTAGGATACCTTTAGCATCGGGAGAAATGCTATATGGACGAGTGTTAATTGCGAACCATGATATTAGTTTATTGGAGAAGAGCTGCACAATATTTAGTGATTTTAGAAGAAGTGACTGATATTTAAGTCCTATCATCTGACAGTATGTCATAAATCATGATATATTTAATGTTATTAAAATGGTGTCAAGATGTATACCGTATGTCAACGGTTCTAATTTCTTGGAACTGAGCCAGTGGAATTGAAGTCCCGTAATCAGTTTGAATGACTTTTTATAAATTTACAATTTTTAAAATTCCAATAATTACAGGTGCTACATAGTTATGGGTGAAACATTCCCTTTGCGTACAGAGCAATAAAGAATGAGTTTGAAGAACATTATATCCTGGAGTGAACAATAACGTACTATTTATATTATTTATTTTAACATGTTTAATCCTCTCCATGCTGGAGGCAACTGAAGATGTCGTAAAGAGCAGTAAATTTGTCTAATCAAGCAAGGAAAGGGTTAAAGCAAAATTTGAGTGCCAAGGGTTAAAGCGAAATTTGAGTGCCACTGATTTATTGTTTTGCGTTGAAGGGGGGAATCTTTCACCGCTTATGCAATGGCCGAATTGTAGCACTACCAGATGAGCAGAGTTGATATTTATTCACTCGATCAGATCTGCTTTCACTTGTCATGTTTCCTATACATATTTGTGAAATAGGTTCTTTCTATTATATCTGTTGAAAAGTAAAAAAACAACCACTTGGCGAAATGTTTTTTATTTATCATCCATTATGGTTAAGCATTGTAAAATAGTGTGATGTTACTGCGATCAATGTCTATATAGTATAAACGTGCGCAGTTTGGCACCAGATGTTGAATCTGCGTATGAGGTTTAATCAATCACAGATTACATTAGTACATGCATACACTGTAATTCCCATTTGCGTATACTGAGTTTTGGCATCAAGTTTTCTCATAAATTACTTAAATTAGACATTAGATGTGCAGTCTAAGTGCAAATATTTATTGTAAATTGTTATGGAAAACAATAACACATTATCATTGGCACCAGAACCAACTATACATTTTTAATTGCATTGCAGGAAAAACCATTTCCCTGCTAGATTTAACACTTTCCCTGCTGGATATAACACTTTCCCTGCTAGATTTAACACTTTCCCTGTAACACTTTCCCTGCTGGATTAGGCACTGCCAATGTTCTTGGGCAGTGTTCGAAATAATAGGGGGTCCGGGGGTCATTTGAAAATCTGCAATGTTAAAGGTATCTGTGTGACCCCCTTAAAATTACAGATTTTACCACTTTTAACATTGGGCTTATGGAGAATGACCCCCCTTATTATTTTCATTATTTCGAACACTGTTGGGAATCACCAGTTTTGATAGTAGACTTAAAATATATTCTATCTTTGAAGGCATTATTGGTATTGGATCAACATCTATATTTGTGTGTCTATGATATTGTATATTTATGAAGTCTGTGCATTTCCTGTCGGTTGAATTCTAAATTGTGTCCACGTGGTATGTTCTGAGCAGTTTTTCTTTTTATGTTGTTCTGACCCCCTTCATCACCACACCCAGGCACTGTTTGATGTCTTTGACAGTAATTTTACTTGGTTTGAAAACAGTTTTAATCAATTATAAAGACATGTACATATACAATCATGATTTATTGACATATTATCATATATTTCATTGTCAAATGTATAAATATTTTCATGTATCTTATTTTATTTTTATATTTCTTTTATCTTGCAATAAATAAACATCGTTTGACTTTAATAGATATTTATTTCTTACACATAATTTTCGGATATGTTGGGTGTCAATTTATAAGACTCCTGATTGGCTGCTCCGTGGCCATGACCCAATGTCATTGATAGGAACTACTTTTTTTCAATTCTGATTCACTAATGAAAAGACAGTATAGTGACAGTAATGTCAAAACTAACAGTGATGTCATTCAACAAACTTGTGTCTTCCACTTTGTTCGAAAGTCTTCTCAAAATGGCCTCAGGAAAAACAATGAAGTTTTCTTCCAGCGAAACCTACTCTAGTCAATTTATTATGCCTTGCATCGATCATGTCAAATGTATCTGGCTGGCTAGTTCCCGATATTGTACGAGCTCCTGATAAATATTGATAAGATATCTATTGATTTCAATCTAAACAGTATAGCTATTATTTGAAAGTTACCGTAATCTATCGTTTATCTACAATATGGAAATCGTACCCCATTTTGTTTTCACGCGGATATACGAAGTTTGTCATATATTTTGTGTGTGATATTGCCTGGAGTGTTGGTGTAATGGAAACATCGACATCGGCTTTTACATCTGAAGATAGTGAGTTTATGGGTGGCTGCGGGCACTTTCGTCCCGACACAATGTGATGTGCTCTTACTGCTCCTGAGATGTGCTCCTACTGTCACTCTATATCGGTCACACTGTCCTTACATCCCTCATTACGTAAATGGTAGGATCCGATATTAAAGATCGGAATAGTCAATCTACGTTGAGAAGGGGATTCATGTTGTATGTGTTGAAGGTGCGTTCTGAGGTGCAGTAATATAACTGAGATCCATGTTGACTATCGCGTGTAATTTGGACAGCACACATGATGCTTGTACGTAACCTGGCTAACATGCATGACGGTAGTGGCGACGTCTTAATGAAATATTACATAGGTCTTGAATCTACGTCATGTTATTGTATATGCATATGATCCGGAAAACGGAATATTGAGACTTAATGCGTGCTTACGATATTCAACGTGTATTTGAACATTTTACAATGTAATCTTTACATGGGATTGTCAAGTAGTTACATATTCTTACAAGTTTATAGTCTGTGTCAGTCTGTCAGACCTTGTTCTCACCTAAATACTTCTATTAAAAATATCAGCCTAGAGCAGATACAAATAATGTCAGCAGATCATTTGATTATAACTATAATACAAATCAATATAATTTATATTTTAACTATTTACTTTCATCCTCTGAGACTATATAGGGATAGTCTAACAAGTTCAAGACCAACTTCTATTATTATTAATCAGTTTCAATGACTATATAAAAATGTATTAAATCGTTCAAATTTCCTTATATAGACATGGTCTTTGTGTGTAGTGCGCATACTCTGCTATTATATCCTCTTCCTACCAACCTTATCGTCGCAAATGGGTGAAAGATTCCTGCAGCGACGTTAAACTCCATATTCATTCATTCATTCCTACCAACCTTAATCGCAAATACTGGTAAAATTGGTGAAAGATTCCTGCAGTGACATTAAACTCCATGATCACTCAGTCGCCCTAGCTGATCTACCTGAACTGAGTCTACCTGTGTTTTATCTACCTGTGCCTCGTCCTCATCTACCTGTGTTTTATCTACCTGTGCCTTGTCCTCATCTACCTGTGCCTCATCTACCTGTACTGGCACACCTGGCCTGGGTCTACAAGTACATTGTTTTAAAGGTCGCTCAGGTGTTGTGTATCTTCAACAAGCTTATTCCGTCAACTCAATCAACGAGCAGCAACACATTATTGTCAAGACCTTTTCTTCTTTTAATTGTTATGCCTTGCATTTTTATTACTATGTAGTATTAGTCAGGTGCAGTGTTTTATTATTATTATTATTTCTTTTATTGTATCAGTATATCAAAATGTTGTGTTTTTACTTCTTAGTATGATAATGAGCTGTTTAATTTAGGGTTATATTCTAAAATAAAATAGCTCTTTACATTCCATTTTATACATTCTTACATAACCAGTAGGGGTGGGATGTAGCGCAGTGGTAGAGTGTTGGACTTCGGGGCCAACGGTTCCAGGTTCAAATCCCGCCCCGGGGGCCCCGGCATCAATGTTCATGAAAGTTACCTTTCTGACGCGATATTGATAGGATGCACTGACTGCTGACTGTAGAGTGGCAATGCAGTTATCATCCTTGGTCTTGTAAGTACCAGCCGGTGCTCGCAGGTTTACTGCAACTTTCAGCGCTATGGATGTTGCGGGTTTCCTCCTGCCCTAAACTACACATATTTTCAAAAATAACTTTGTCTGTTCAGTATGTAGTTCAGCTATCTGTGATTGTATACACTTTTAAGGACATATATTTCATGAAACAAATTTAGACTTGCCATACTTCATTGATTAACATTGTTGTCGCTTGAAATTTGACACAACTGCCCAACAAAGCATGAAATTCCAGCATGTGATTCAGCTGTTTGAAAACTGTCATGTTAAATATGTTATGTTAAGTGTAATGTTATTATAATATGAATGCAGCCAGACTGCATTGAATGCAGGTAGAAATAACCATATTGCCTACACACCTCACCCAGGGATACCATAATGCTCCTATTCATTCAAATCCTATAATTTATCTAGACAGTTGTCACTGCTTGTAAACCTGTACTCTGTGAGAAACAGCGCCCAGTGGTTTCAGTAGAATCGGAAGTACATGGCTCTAGACTAACATTCTGAGTTACTTGCCCGCAGAGGATTCAGGGCAAGTAGCAAAGGCACCAAAGGTGTTAAAAACTAGGTTGCCCGCAGTGCAATTTAACTTGCCTCTGTACGTCGGGCATATGTTAGTCCAGAGCCCTGAAGTAGGTGGCAGAGTAGCAAAAGTAAGAGGCAAGATACCTGCATAATTAATATTTTCAGCTACAAAGTTGTATCAGCAAGATTGAAAGTAGACGGCAAAATTAAGGAAATAGATGGACAATTTTGCTGGTCGCAGGCACCTATTGAAACCACTGAGCGCTTGTAGCGCTGAGTGTTGCAGCAGACCTGAAAGCGCTGGTTGTTATGACGAACAAATAGGATGACAACTGCACTTGTAGTTGTAGTCTGTGTCACACCTTCTTCTCACACAAATACTCAAAATATCACTCAAAATATCACCCTAGAGCAGACAAGCAAGTCTAGATTACTGGAGAACATGATGAAGAATTTTAGTGGCTCATTTTGTGTGCATAATAATACCAATCAATATAGTTTACATTTAAACTGTTTACTTTCATCCTCTTAGGCTAAGGAGAGTGTACTATGCACTTGTGCACATGTCTATCATGACTACATTGGAAGTAGACACAAATACAAAGTTTTCACCCAAATACTCCTATTCAAAATATACACCACGAACAGTTAAAGCAAGATTTCCTAGATTTATGGAAGTAAGAGGGTGCTAATGTCAGAGGCACCTTCATATATAAATAGAATATCAATCAATATACTTTATATTTAAACTGTTTACATTCACCCTGTGGAGACTATGGAAAGTCTAGCGTTGGAAAGGTAACTTATGTAAACTCTTCCGAGTTCCTATAGCTGCTTCGGACTTGGGACCTTTGGTTTTACCATTGTGCTACCATACATGCCACCTTTTTTATATTAACATATTGTAATACAAAGAATGAATGGACTATATATATAAGATAGACCTGAGTTAATGTTTGTAAAGCATTCAAAAACAATTATCCTTTTCCTTAAAGTACACGTCAACTCTCTCCGTGCTGGAGGCAACTGGAAATGTCCTATAGAACGGTGTTGGTGCCTAATCCAGCAGGGAGAGGGTTAAATTCAAGTTCAAGAATTGTCCCAAGAATGCCACTGAAAAAATGTGTCCAAGAATGCCACTGAATGACAGTGGCCTGCATCGATCGAAACTAACTTTAAAACTTACTAGTCCGAATAGTGATACAAATAACAAATGTTACGAATTTCTACTAGGATATTAGGATACCTTTAGCATTGGGAGAAATGGCCGGGCTAGAGGATTAGTGTTGATTTCGATCCCTGGGCCTGGAATGGAGATGTCAATATCTGTGAGATACGGTGAGATACTGTGCAGGTGAGAGAGGGGATAGATGATTTATAGATGATTTCTGCGTCTATCTCGTCTTACTCTCAGTATCTGGGTCAATCGTGTTTCTTCTGACTGAGTACAATAGTGTGGCCTCTATATATAGCTTGTTGTGGTGGTCAGATACGGGTATGAAGGACAGTTTGTGATGCTATATTGTATAGTGTGTATGTGTTTGTGATTGTGTGTGTGTGTGTGTGTGTGTGTGTGTGTGTGTGTGTGTGTGTGTGTGTGTGTGTGTGAAATAGAGGAAAGTAAGAGAGAGAGAAAAGGAAGATGTGTGTATGTTAGTGTGTGTGTGTAGTGTATAATTTATGAGCATGAGTCTGGTGAGATGTGTGTGTGTCTGTGTGTGTACGTAAGTAGTATGGGTATACTTGTATTTACATACAAATCTATGGTTGGGATGTTCAGTCGTATGGAACTGTATACTAATTACTGGCATACCAGGGTCTGGAATATGTATGCTCACATTTATATCAGTGGTATTATCTGTACCGATAGCCATGTCCTCATTGGGGGGGGTACTGTCCTTGAAATAAATACCTATCTATTTTTCATATTCATACTTATACTGAATTTCCTACAGCCTTTACGCGGACAACTTTATATGTAGAATCTACTCGTAAACAGATACCTAGCAATAAACGGCATATTGAATACTTCTGCCCAAATGTCGTTTTGCAAACCTGTTTCGTGAGATCGTTGTAACGTGGTGAGGTGGTGGCATGTGATTAATAACTTGTTTTCAGGCGCGATGTAATTCTAGATCAAGATACTACTATATATCGGGACAAGTAGTCAGGTTGCAGCCACAACAACTTACTTAAAAGAAGTACACACTTCCTGCAGTGTTGTGTGTTTACTCGTACTCGCGTAGTTGAGACGTGCATTCACATTTTCGCTGGATCGATTTATTGGCACGTTTCAGAACAATTCTTCGTTGAAAAAAAATCTCATCAAATTGATAATTGTAAAAAAAGAAATGTGCATTCAGCATTGACGTTAAACATGATATAAATCCGGCAATTACCTCGTCTCGTTTCTCTGGTAGTCAATAGTCCTAAAGCAAATATTGTATCAACGACGTTGAAATGTATGGAAGCAACAAGTGTACTGAACCCATGTTGCAGAGGAACAGCACTGTGAACAGAACAGCACTGTGAACAGAACAGACACCTGACCACAAAAGGAGTACATGCAGACAACCAAAAGACGTCTGCGTTATGAATAAGATTATTATTGATCGGTTGTGACTAGCCGATAATTGCTCGTAATTGAAGCAGAGGTCGTGTCATAACATACCGATGTCGTCTGCAGTATGACATAATGGCTGACCTAGTTGTTCTGCACATTTCCATTGGCTGTTGCCAAGTCTGGTAACACATGCTACTACTAGCCTGGTAACGTAGGCCAGCCTGGTAACATAGGCCAGCCTGGTAACATAGTCCATGCACTTAACCATCTCCCTGCTGAAGGCGACTCAAGTTGCCCGATCACATGCAGAAATAGAACACTTTGATTTTATTCAGCAGGGAGAAGGTTAAATTAACATAGATTTACTATGTTTACATTCTACACATGGTCCACAAAATAGGATAGTGTACATTCTATTTAATATCAAATTTGATAACACTTAACCCTTGTGATTTTTATGATTTTCCTTTTCTAAAAATATATATTCTTTGGCCTATTTCCACTATTGAATATTCACATAATTGTATTTGAAGCTTTTCATATTAAAGAATTCTTAAATATATTATAACAATATAATGTTTTTAATTGTTTACCTAGGATATCCCATGTCCAAATACAACTTGCCTTTGAAATTTAAGAGGAAATTGACACCAGGTTAGCAATTTTTAACTTTGTTAAATGTTTCTTACCTCATGACAATAATGACTTGCATAAATTTCAGCCTTTGTTGTGTTGCGTCATTGTGTCTACTAAGTTTTACAACTTATTTCCATCTACACAATTTGGTACTGAAATAGTTGAAAAAAATATAATTATTCACATAAATGTTAAAAGTTGGTGTAAATGAAAAACAACTTTGTTTGTTGTCCTGCATATAGAACTATTATAACTACTGCTTTATAAGCATTGATAGTTCGCTGTTGATACAATATCTATGTAGCAATAGTAAAACTTGTGTAGATTGTTGATAAGCGTTAAGCCTTCTGAGTATTGATTGCCGGGTTGTGTTACGACGCCATACTATACATGCTTTCTTACAATATGGCGGAAATGTTTAAACTGTTTGCTGTCATAAAAAGTAACCAACGAGCTATGACTTGCATTTGAAATGATTTACATTAATAATTGTGGCTTAAGTTAAGACGGTGTCCATTTTCATAAATAAACACATAATTGAACATAAACTTGTGGAATGGGTGTTAGCATAGTGGAGGATTATATTGGTCTTCAGAGCCATCAGTCACAAGTTTGAACCCACACAGCCATCAGTCACAAGTTTGAACCCACCCAGCCATCAGTCACAAGTTTGAACCTACCCAGCCATCAGTCACAAGTTTGAACCCATCCAGCCATCGGTCACAAGTTTGAACCCACACAGCCATTGGTCACAAGTTTGAACCTACACAGCCATCGGTCACACGTTTGAACCTACCCAGCCATCAGTCACATGTTTGAACCCACCCAGCCATCGGTCACAAGTTTGAACCCACCCAGCCATCGGTCACAAGTTTGAACCCACCCAGCCATCAGTCACAAGTTTGAACCCACCTAGCCATCATTCACAAGTTTGAACCCACCCAGCCATCAGTCACAAGTTTGAACCCACACAGCCATCGGTCACAAGTTTGAACCCATCCAGCCATCGGTCACAAGTTTGAACCTACCCATCCATCGTTCACAAGTTTGAACCTACCCAGCCATCAGTCACAAGTTTGAACCCATCCAGCCATCGGTCACAAGTTTGAACCCACCCAGCCATCGATCACAAGTTTGAACCCATCAAGTCACAAGTTTGAACCCACCCAGCCATCGATCACAAGTTTGAACCCATCCAGCCATCGGTCACAAGTTTGAACCCACCCAGCCATCGATCACAAGTTTGAACCCATC
>JAVCKZ010112347.1:0-10224 GCA_034780755.1 Lepetodrilus elevatus | reverse complement strand
TGAAGTCTGTAGACAGGAATCCCTGGACGGTGTCTGTTTATGTTTAAGAGAGATCTGGTATACAGTTGAGAATTGAGAAAACGATCCAATTATAGAATGAATATAGAGTTTGGCCTACAGTACAGATGGCCATGCTTATATATAAATGCCATTTTATCGTATCCTGTATAGTATTTTTGTTACAAATTTAATATCTAGTAGATAAATGCAATTGGTGAAGATAGAATGAATGCATCAAGAAGATATCCAATAATATATATTTTGTAATAGGTGTCCTGTTAGGTGTCAATGCCAGGAAACCCTTACATGGATGCTAAATTAATAAACGAGGACACCGGATGTGAAAGTGTCCTGCCAAATCCTGTCTGATCCTGTTAGGATCCTGCAACAGGACACTTAACTAGTTGATTTTAGAACACCTTCAGAAATCAGCATACCTTCACTGCTTTGTGGACTTTCTCGTTGGACTTGATGGCGTCTTTGAGGGTGGGGACAAGTGGTCCTATGGTGAAGACGGCTTTAGCTCCCGACAAGTCCAGCTGTCGCGCTAGCTCACCTGTTAGAAGAAGACAGTGCACAGTTAGTTCTGGAGTATGTGTAAATGACGTCACAGGTCCTTTAACTATATGGCTTGGGATCAGGTAGGGGTGGGGTTCGATTTTGACGAGTTGTTGAGAACAGTCTTGTGGAGGTTGGACCATCCTCGAAGCCCCGACCAGTATGACGATACTAAACCTCCGTCAAATATAGAGGTTAGGTGTGGTCATAATGGCCTGTGTTTCGAGGATGAGGTTGGACGTGTTTGTTAATTGTGGATTTAGTGGAGTTGTTGGTAATTGTGTTGTGAGGGTTCAAGAATCGCATGATAACCGAATTTGTGAAGACCGCATTGCTATCAAGACTAGGGCCTGTATGGTAGCTTTGAACCAGGTACGCTATGATCAGGTCGGTTATTGTATTTAGAAATACTTTATTTTCCTCAAAACGATGCCGTCTAAGTTCTTATAATATGCATGACCACTACTATCTGTTCACACTATTTAGGAATAATTATAGGCTTATGTTAGGCCAGATACAGGTTTCTTTTCCATTTTGGTTATGTTGCGTTGTTTTAATACTTATTCACGAAGAACGCATATACTTGGTGACGTATACCACATATTTGGTGACGTATACGGCATATATGGTGACATATATCGCAACATTTGGTGACGTATACCTGCACTGTAAGCTGGATTGGCTGGGCTGACGATGATTCCACACAAGGCGGTGCTGAGAATCACCATGCAGTACTCTGGTATATTGGCGCTGTAAACGGCGATGACGTCACCCTTCTTGTAACCTTGCCGCGTGAGGGCACTGGCCAACTTCCGGGAGAGAATCTCAATCTGCTGGTAGTTGTAGCTTCGTCCACTCAAGTGGTCTACCTGTAATTAAATAGTGTTTATCAATAAGCATACTGCTTTAAATTACCATTCTTTACTAATCCATTTAATTAGTACCACTATTAGTACAGGGCTGTCAGCCTGAAGATTAATATCAGTGTAAAATGAATTGGCATTTCTGTTTAGAAAACAAGCCCAAAGAAAGGAAATGTTAATTAATGTTTCAAACGGGAAGATCTCATTTCGATATATACCTTTTTACCCTCAACTATGTACCATTTTAAGTCGATCATTGTAGGCCTACATGTACCATTTCAGGTAAATCCTTATACCATCAACTACCCGATAGGTCGTATTTCCTGTTCTATCGTACCTTAGCATGTCGCTGATTGTAACCTCAACTACGTACCATTTAAAGTATATCCTTGTACCCTCAACAATGTACCATTTCAAGTCCTTCCTTGTACCTCTCAACTACGTACCATTTCATATCTATCCTTGTACGTACCATTTCATGTCTATCCTTGTACCCTCAACATGGTACCATTGCAGACTCAACTATGTACCATTTCAAGTCCTTCCTTGTACCCTCAACATGATACAATTGCAGATTATTATACCATCAATTATTCATATGTAGCATGTCCTGTTCCATTGTACCCTTAGCTACATTCCCGTAACTATTTACCGTTGCATGTCCTTCATTGTACCATCAACTGCGTACCATTGCAGGTCGACTGTTGTACCCTCTACTACGTACCATTGCAGGTGAAACATTTTAACCGGAAGTACACGTACCATTGCTGGTCGGTCTTTGTACGGCCTCATCGCATCAAAGATGTAATTGGCGAAGTTGACTTCCGGGATAACTTCATCCGAGTATGTACTGGACATGATGTTCTCTGATGACATCACAGCGCTGTACGCTCTGGCACCCATGGGCTTCTGGCTCCATTCCCGGGTGACCTTGAGGCAGGAGGGGCAGACTGACCCCTGGGAGAAGCCTCGGACAGTGGACGACACGGGGTGGGCGAGGCGGGGGACCTCCTTCAGATAGCGGTGCAGCGTGCGAGCAGCGGACGAC
This sequence comes from Lepetodrilus elevatus, assembly GCA_034780755.1. Lineage (NCBI taxonomy): Eukaryota > Metazoa > Mollusca > Gastropoda > Lepetellida > Lepetodrilidae > Lepetodrilus > Lepetodrilus elevatus. Next base: position 7,755 of record JAVCKZ010112347.1, on the reverse strand, counting down.
CTCATCATGGCGGATGTTACTGAAACATGCCATTAAACGTTGCTGAAATATGCCTACTGAAACATGTCATTAAATGTTACTGAAACATGTCATTAAACGTTACTGATACATGCCAGCATACTTTACTGAAAGATATAAGTAAACGTTATATTACTGAAACACGCCATTAATCGTTACAGAAATATGTCATTGAACATAATTACTAAAAAATGCCATTAAATGTTACTGAAACATTCCATCAAAAAGTGCTACAATCGTCAACTAATTATTTCCACTTTTACAATCATACGGATTACTGTTTAATGTTAATACTGTAATACAAATAGTGCGCTTATTAATGTAATAGTACCTATACTATTGATACCCATGGCTGTATGAGTGCTTTTATAAGTGTTTACATGATTGCCTACGAGTGATGTACCTGCTTATAGATATGTATATGATAACACAAGAGCCTATTATAACGCTATTACGTGTATAATTCACAAGACTGAGACGGACAAGAGCTCATGCATTTCTAGATAAGCAAGTTATATCCATTGATATGATAATAAATACGTTATTTTGTCAGTGATGAATTGACGATATAGTAGTGTAGTGAGTACGTGTATTGGAAGCCGGAAGGATGATATGGCAATGTGAATGATAACCTTCTAGCGCCTTGAATGGCAGCTTGGTTTGTATACTCCCCAGGAAGTTGAGAAGGAAACAATGAGAGTTCGCTGATCCATTGACCGGGGTAATAATGTAGCGCTTTGAGCACGCCTTAGAGTATGGATTTGGCGCAATATAAATGTACACATAATGTCAAAGTAAATCATTTGTATTTGTTAATTCGGCTGATAGCAATTATGGTTATAATAATAATAATAATAATAATAATAATAATAATAATAATAATAATAATAATAATAAAAATAAAATAATAATAATATATTCTGTTGTACAGTGCGTCACCCACTTGTTTATAACACGGCTATCAGAAATGTTCAGGAAAAACATAGTTTAAGTACACGTACTAAGATAAAAGGTAACATTTTACTTCTCACATTTCTTCTGAAATCAATAGGACCAAACATATCTCTTTGGGGAATACCCGCACTTAATTTCAGTTGAAATATATATGTTGTGCTCTTGCTAAGCGTAATTCTAGAGAGCGTAATGCCACTATATTGCGCAGTGTTATTTTCCACAGCGGAAACATATATTATTTACTATATATATATTGTTTTATGGTACTATTTCTTCAGACAACTTCCATTGTTCATAGTGTCACTGAAGGAAAGATGATATTTGACCGCAAATCTTGTATTACACAACTGTCTTTGAATGAATGTCTTATCAACAGTACTGCCACGAGGCATTACGAAGTACTGTCTACAAAACCAAACCAAAATATTTTGTTTCCATTAATTAGAAACTTTATATTAAATACCCGTTTCTCTTCCCTTAGGGCCCGCCTATATATACTTAAAGGCCATCCGCCAATCTTGACAACAATGACGACACTTCCGTTCATGCCTTTGGGCATCGTCAAATTCTATTTATACGTTTTGTGTAACTACAAGTTAACTTTACTGGCAAAATCAGTCACAACACACTAACTTACTTTGTTAGGTATACTTATTGAAAACACAACCGCTAAACGTTCTATATACAATGTATATTATATATAACTTTATTTATCACTACAAATTGAGATCTATGTTACGATCCCAAGATTCAGACCTTCCCATCTAACGGATGTAATAACGCAAATTCGGGTGGAATAACATGCGTACCGGCTGGAAAAGCAGGGATACCGGTATTTTATACATACGTACGGGCCATGAAAACGGAGATTACGAAACGTTTAATGATTACGAATTCCTACTAAGAATGCTGAAATCTCTATATACAAAGAATAAATGAAATTGTATTTAAAAACTTTCGTAATCGCGAGGCTTGAACGTTTTAGCATAAATGCCCCGAGATTGTGAAACCTTTTGAGTATGATTTTATGCTCAAGCTCAAATTATATATGTGAATTTGTGAACAAAACCTTTCTTTGAGCATGAAATCATACCAAAATAAGTTTCGTAATTAGAAAATTTCGAATCCTATTACATTTTATAATAAAGATTGGGTACTTATACATTTAGTTAATGGACTAGTTTTGTGAACCAAACCATTAGTTGAGAATAACATCATACTAAAATAAGTTTCGTAATTAGAACATGTCTATATTATATTTTATAATAAAGACCGTGTGCTTATAGTTTATGGATTGAAAACATATCGGTCATGGACCGTCACGATTCAAGACACCTGCGTACATACATTAGATACGTACATTATAGGTTTATAGGTTACTCAGTTCAAAGTTTACATACTCTATATGAATCAGTGGCTAACAATAGATACCGAAAAACCTGATAAGACTCTCATTAGGATCCGACAAAGAACTGAATGTTCCTCTGACATTTTGAAGGACTATCGTTAAAAAGTTCCAGCGACAATGTCATGTCTGTACGAATAAAGGATGATCGGAAAATAAGTGAAGACTTATATTATTAAAAATGTAGATCTAAATGTGATAACCGATGTTTAAAACATAAATGTTTAGTAATCAAGATATCAAGTTAAAGAAGCCAATATTGTTAAAATAATATTATATGTCATTGATCATACTTGCTCGTAAATTATCGTAATCCTCGTAGACTATCGTAATGCTCGTAAACTATCGATTTAATATAATAGCGAATAAATGCAACGATTGCTAGAAGTAACATCTAATTATTTCTATACTTTGGTATACACTCCATTATTCATTTAGTAATACGTTAGATCTAATGGTATTTTTCAACTACTGTATACTTGATTATAATATCCGATCATATCCAACCTTTCAACTATATTCTCATTATATGAATATTATTTTAATTACATTAACCGTTTTTTTGTTCAATAGAAACGCAACAATTCATGGATGTGGACACTAAGCAACAAGCCGTCTACACTATTGCAATGCCAGTCGGAATGGACAAGACACAAACAGTCCCTCCTTCTGTTCTCACTAGCGCAAACAGACAAGATAAAAAGGGTTCCAAAATCTCACGCAGAAGAAAGGTGTCGTTCTTCAACGAGGCGTTCAAAATTGGCCCCGACTCCAGCGAACGCCCGAAAATGGAAGCAATAACAGAAGCTGGGGAACAGGAAGCCGACGATCCTGAAAGTCACGCCCCGCGGAAATTCCACTCGGTTCTGGTTAACAAATTCGGCTCAAAGTGTTACGATGTCCCCGGGATAATCGACGCCAAGTACATCTCGCACGTGTACAATGAGTCCGTGCTGGTCACTGACATCCTCAGCAACAGGGTGATATTCTACGAGAAAAGCGGGAAGCCCGTGCGAAGCTTCATAATGAAGGAGTGCTCGGAACCGTGGGGCGCCATTATGACGCCCGACGGCCATGTCGCGGTGACGTTACGACGCAAGCGTTGCGTGGCCCTGTGGACCAACGACGGCGAAACCATGGACATATTTGGGGAGGACCTGCTTCAGAGTCCCACCGGAATTGTGGCAGACAAAACAGGGAGAATCTTTGTAGCGGACGAAAAATTAAATGACGTATTTGTATTTGACCAGTCTGGCGGGAACTGTCTTTTCAAATTGTCGGAGGTAAGCGACGTCCAGTTTAATCAGCCCCGCTACCTCTGTTGCTCTCACGAGGGAAGGATAATCGTCTCCGATTCAGGTAATCACTGTGTTAAAGTCTTCGATCGGAATGGAGAGTTCCTCTTTAAATTTGGCTCATACGGAAGCGGAAATGGACAGTTCAAGTTTCCGTATGGCGTGTGTTCGGACCAGAGCGGCAACATACTCGTGGCTGACCACTACAACAACCGAATCGTCCTGTTTACAGCCGAAGGATGTTTCGAACAGAACGTTCTCACCTCGTCTTCTGGACTTCGCCATCCGTCTGGATTATCCATCAGATGTGCGCATGACCGGAAGTTGTATATCACGCATGGGGGATTACGGTCTTGTGAAGTTATGGTGTACACTCTCAGTCCGGTCGACAGTGAGCTTAGCATTAACGTTAAACAAATTGTGTAAATATATCAGTAACCAGTATACTCAGGAAAGCAACGTAGGCTAATGTGTAATCAGCTGTTCATATACGATTAAAAGTCTTCTGAAATTAGTTCAGTTTCTTAGAATACTATCTAGGAAAGAGAAAAGAACAATAACTTCTCTACCGGGCTTTGCGTTTCACGAAAGGGTCGTAGGTATCGTATAACTTACGTCATGTCTTTGCAATAGTAAAACCATTGCGTAGACTCTGAAATACAGTAACGTGAAATACAGGCCGAAGAAGTGTGTTTAGCTCTACTGTTTTTGTTTTGTTGTCCTGTTTTATTTATAGGGGATGGGGGTATATTTATATGGTACAACGAATTGAACACGGTTTCTAGTGTGAATTTGAAACTTGGTACGCAATTGTTAGTTCTCTATCAATGACTGTTACCGTCATAAATAAAAATAAAACAGTACTGATGTCTTTGGCGACATATTTTGTATTACACAGATGCTTTAGAATATCCAGAAATATATATACACCCTCCTGGATGATAGGCTTCTATTCCAGAGAATACACCTCACGCGGGACGTGACCCCAATGCGATGATATTGCCATATGTTAATCACTTCAAACAATTACATTAATTATGTAAATAGATACATAATCATGTTTTGTCATTATTCATGGCGACTGTCAAAGCATTTAAACACACACACACACACATTATTCATGTCATTGGTACATCTGTCATCACATGATACTCGAAGTCAGAACGTATATGATATGTCATAGCTATTGCTTCTTCTCTGTACAAGTTGTGTAACTTCCAATTATGTATTTGCAATATTAATTATTCAGTAACATTAACTTTGCGTTAAGATAGGCATATACAGAGATGTTAAATACGATACCAAAATACGACATTGGAAATCTACCGGTGATCTTTGTATATGTACATGTATATATCTTTGCATATTGTTATTTGTAGGAATATACATGTAATTTGTTAAATTAAACTGGTTTATTATAATTAGGAGTGATGTACAGTCCGGTAATGTAATGTTTGCCATTTACTCGCCGTCCATCTTGGAAGTTGAATAAATTAGAATTACCCACTTGTTCATTATTCTATGTCCACGAATTATTGATCAAAGATCAATGGATTGATACTGATATAATATTGGCCTACTAGAAATACGTACGCCGAAACTGGATGTATGTTTCACTACGTGATCATATATTCCAGAAATTATGAAACTGTTATGGCGGCCATCTTGGAAATAAGCTCGGCGATCTAGTTGAAAGAAGCAAAGGCACAGATTAGGTTTCGTCGACCAACTACTCCGCAGTTATTTCACAATGATGCTGATGATAACAAAATGTCGATGATCACTTGATACGAAAATTAAATGCTACATTACATTTGATTTAGAGACGTTTGACCTCTTGAAGAGATGACCTTGCCCCTAAGTAGGCGACGTTATACACCCACGAATTAATAGGACAATTAGTGTTATCGTATGCCTATAAAGTGTATATCCAAAGGTCTAGAGTTCGAACCCGCCCTAGGGGTATCTGTGTACATCGGCATCAGTGTTTGTGGAAATTACACTTCCGAAACGATCACGATATGATTCGATGTCATAATGTACATTTATCTTGGTTGGTTTGTCAGTACCATGCAGCTGGTGCCGTCAGGTTTACTGCAACACTCAGCGCGACGGCATAATTTTAGAGGCTTGCACTGCGTTGTATACAAATCTTTGTTAGAATTAAATCGAAATTAAAAATAGTTAGGCCTATCAACGCAACGCAATACTCGACGGTTTCTAAAGCCCAAAGTGAGGCGCATTACTGAGCTCTCGTCAATATAATATTGACGGATAGTCTTGCTTTGAAAATATATTTCAATAGATTATCCACAGGTGCTTGTCATAAATATTGGATATTCCGTAATAGAATAACAAAGGTAAGAATCTCCGCCTCTTTGATAGCAATACGTAGGTGTTATCATATATTTATTATCTAGGGGTGGGTTTTGATCATTAGATTTTGCACTTTTAAATATCATTATATTATCACAGAATATCCAATATTTGTGACAAGCGTCTGTGGATGAACCTACATCACTTTTCTAGCTCCCACTTCTCCTCTAACTCGCATCTCCCGTCACACAAGGACACAATCACAGTCCCTATAATATTATTAAGTCAGCAAAGAGGACAATTAAAACGTCACAGAAGACGCTCATAATATGAAATAATATATGAATGAATAATGTTCAGATACTATAAATGAATGGGATCGCGGACTTATTTACTAAGATAGTAGTTGACAGCGCTAATTTGGCCGCATAAGATGCATATAGAATATAAGTAGACATTTATAATACAGGTAAAGACGAGCCAACCATTCCTTGCAATGTCTACTAGAACCAGCATATTAGTTACACAAGCCAACCATTCCTTGCATTGTCTACTATTTTAAAACAAAATTGAATTGGGGTTTAGAGTGGCTCTCTAGATTCTTTCACTAATATCACGACTTTTCAGCTTAGTGCAGGAGGAAACACGCATCCGTAGCACTGAATGTTGCAGTAAATCTGCGAGCACCGGCTGACCAGTAGGCCTACTGACAGACCAAGGATGATATCTGCATTGCCACTCTGCAGATAGCGCAAACTATCAATATCGCGACTGAAATGTAACTTTCGCGAACATTAATGCGAGCCCCCCGGGGTGGGATCTGAACTTGGGACCTTTGGCTCCGAAGTCCAAACGTTCTACCACTGCCCTACCACCCGCCCCATGTAATACCAGCATAACAACGTATTATAATAGTTACACAATGTATGGAGCATATACCGTCCTATAGCTTGCTAGTCCCATGGTCGCTCTCGAATATACCTGAACAGCAGTCCAAGGTATGAGTAGCCTAATAGTATAACCTCTATTATATTTTGAGGTAAATAATATTACAAAACATATACAATTCTATTCCATGTACGATTATTATTCATTAATAAAAGTAAACAAATTATCTTGTTGTTGTTTTTTTTAAATAGAAGAAGTAAATAACATATAATAATAAGTACATAAGTATATAATATTGTTCCAAATCTAGATATGGCATTATTAAAATAAAATGTGACAAAGGAAATAATGACATAAATGTACGTGAAAGTCTCGTGAAAGCGGTCAAAGGAACACATCTAAAATTAGACATGAAATACAGATACGTGCATGTTTAGATCAGTCCATGGACATCAGATTACCGTAAGTTTTAATTTCAAAATAAACATAACGGTAGGCCTATACGTGGTCAATTATTGGTCAACGGTATGAACTCTGACCGATATTGTCCAGAGAGAGAACTCAGATTTGCCTAAATATATATACTGTATTCCCATGGACACCGGTCACATTCGTACAGATAAAACCAGGTATAATCCTAATACTGGACATTTTATAAGGAGTACAACTGTACAGATCCTACACATTTCATACCTGTATCTGAATGAATATTATTATTTATATTATATTACCGGTAGTATTTGTAGAGAAATAAAATGTTTATATATTTTTTTTATGCGATTAGGCTAAACATTCACGGTTTGTTAACATAATTCACTGGTTTTCAATCGTTTCATATTTATAGTTTATGCTATTTTTGTAAATATTATTATAATATAT
>JAVCKZ010112346.1:3879-22103 GCA_034780755.1 Lepetodrilus elevatus | reverse complement strand
GCCTGGCATTTACGTTACCTTTATCAACTCTTAGGATAACAACGATATCAAAAGACTCTAGAATGAAAGTATATATATATATACAAAACAAAATACCCGGTATGACCACTAGATCTAGAGTGTTCATTTAATTTATTAAAATACAATAATGGCCTGCTTCATGTTTGACTGAAGACAGCAACGATGTTTATTTACAGTGAAGCACTATGGGGCAACGTGCACCACCTCTACCGACTGTGTCGACGACTACAACGACTGCATCGGAGGTACCTGTCAGTGTAGGACCAATTACAAATATTCCACTGCCACCCGGAAATGCTTCCAATGTGAGTACTTCCAAACATTACAAATGTGTTATTTTATTCCATACATCTCACGCTCGTGTGTTTTGATATCGTTGTTTTCATAGTCGTTGATAGAAGTAACGTAAATACTCGGCAAAGCCTGGCATTTACGTTACCTTTATCAACTCTTAGGATAACAACGATATCAAAAGACTCTAGAATGAAAGTATATATACTACTCCAAACAAGTTAAGGGTCAGTACATACCTTACATGTGCAATTGTAATTTAGAATACTACCATCGTAGTGGATCCGAGATAATTTTTACTGTTATGGTATCGATCACTATGTCTGTGGCTAATAAACCATTGTCGCAAAAACCTTTCGATGCCAATATTTTAGGCACCAATGGTCTTGGAAAAATTATCAAAATAACGAAAGATTACCATACTTTATATCGAATCCATGCAGCTATTCCCTTTGAGTACAATGCGAATTTTACTGAATACGAAACACACGTGCAGATGTTGTTGCACGTGCACAGTTTTCACTTGAAATACGGTTAACACGTTAGCTTGGTACGAGTTTAAAAATCGGTATTCCTCGCAGGAATACGTCATTAGAAGATAGGGGTAGGGCTCTTGCTTGGCTCCAAGATGGAACTTTGCAAAGAAACGTTGCACAAAGACTTAATGTTAGCTAAAGTGTCATTGGCAGCGTTTTCAAGCCACAAATTATCTACAAACACGTCCCCGTTGGCTTCTAATGACATATTCCTGCGAGGCATACCGATTTTTAAACTCGTACCAAGCTAACGTGTTAACCGTATCTCAAGTGAAAACTTTGCACGTGCAACAACATCTGCACGTGTGTTTCGTGTTCAGTAAAATTCGCATTGTACTCAAAGGGAATAGCTTCATGGATTCGATATAAAGTATGGTAATCTTTCGTTATTTTGATAATTTTTCCAAGACCATTGGTGCCTAAAATATTGGCATCGAAAGGTTTTTGCGACAATGGTTTATTAGCCACAGACATAGTGATCGATACCATAACAGTAAACATGCTCTCGGATCCACTACGATGGTAGCATTGTAAATTACAATTGCACATGTAAGGTATGTACTGACCCTTAACTTGTTTGGAGTAGTATATATGCTTGCACACCAAAAGCAGCGACAATTCGCAATGACAAATTTCGATAGAATCTTTTGATGTTGATGCATTGACGCGTTGATATTTCGCTCGCCTCTGGTGTGAGGACCATAACACGCTCTATACATATCTATTGGACGACTCTATACATATCTATTGGACGACTTGGTTTGATTTAATTTAAATTGCTTGTACATTGTACATAGATCCAAAGATTTCTATATTGCACATAATTGTAAATAAATAGGCTTGTTCAACTGATTTATTGCTTGTTATTTGTACTTACACTAATAACCTGACATCAGGGTTGCCTTCAAATTATACTGCAATACACTTTTCCCTACATGTATTGCTCATTGAACGGCTTTGTGCGTATCGTTTTTCCTACACAGCGCACAGCCTCCAGACCCGTAGTGAAAAGTATTAATACGTATTGCTACGCGTGCTGGCTGAATGGCTTCTGTAGCAATACATGGCAATACATATCGATACGTATTCTAGCTTGAACGCACCCCAGAGCAACAACAACCACACACATTAATAATATGAAATTATGTGTATTATTCTTCAGTGGTGATCATAGTGACATACTATCGTTATTCTCCAACATCCCTTGAAACTCTAGTGCTGTTTCAGACTGGATCCAATACCTGGTGGGGCTAACTTGTTATCTACCATCAAACAAACAATGCAGAAAGGCTCCAAATTATTTTCTTTATTGTGACATGTCCAAGGCCATGTTTCCTTTAAAAACTGACAGGTATATCTGCTACAAAACAAACACTTGTGATGCTATAATGGCAAATATAAAACAAAGATGATTCAATGTGGAACAAAAGATGACAGGTAAATTGGACAAAATTGTTTACATTGTCGGTCACCTCGGGTATTTTTCATTAACAATATGATCATTCCAAATTTACAGTGGGGCAATTAATTATTATCAATACATTTCTTATTATTGGATGTGAATAATCCTGGTTATATTTATGGAAATAATATATAATGGAAAATCAAGACATAAAAATGTTCCTTCTTGTATTGTCTGTTTTTGACAACTTTACTAAGAATGATCCAATGATAGGAAACCATGCCTAATCGATAACTAATTAAAATAATACGATAGATTCAGAATAAATATGTAGAGGCCAAAATGCCTCCTACTTTCCTTGCAAGATAGTTCTTCAAATAAAGATATTTTTTTTCAAAATCTCAAATGTTTGAAATACATTCCCTAATGTAAATATTGGCCCTCAAAACAAACTGAAATATACTAAATGTGTTAAGAAAACTTTCACACTATCTGTGACATTGATGATGGACAGTAATGTATGTGGGCCAGGGCATCATGTTCTACGAGACATCTACCAATACGTCTACATCAATATACCTCGTGGCAGATATTGCATATATATGGTACAGGTTGAACACATCATGTGGTATCTTCATCAGACTCGCTGCCGTGCAGACCATCAACAGATCAAATATACATCAATATCAAAGACCATTCGTCTTTCCACGTTCAACTTCCACAATGAAAATTTCTGCATATTACATCAAATAATTTGTTGATCACACAGTATTTGACATGCTTGACAACACTGAAGTGCACATGAATAATATCGAGTGATCAACAATATGTAGGAGTTCTGGCATTTGAAGTTGAACGTAGGCAGACTGGAGTCCTCTACTATCTCGCAACTCTCGACACAAATCTCATCCATGACTAAAACAGTACAGCAATCCCTTGTTTAAACAACATTTACATAGTAAAAACTGTTCTGTCTCCTTAATTGATTGAACTAACGCTTTACGTCGCAGCGGGAATATCTCACCCATACACGACTCGGCTTATACACACATATGTAATCAGAAAAGTTCTGCTTGAATTTAAGAGAAATGATGAGTGCATGTACAGGTTTATATTTATTGTCATATTTCCAAAACAGTTCAATATGCATTAAAAGTAAATTTGGCTTTTGTGGTTTTCCATTACTGCATGTTGAATTATTCAAGTAAATTGTTAAAGATGATTGATACTATGAGCAGTGTCTTGATAGATAATCTGCCCCAAACAAATAGTTTCACTGAATAGAAAAGGGCATGTTTCAACAATTCACAAAAATCAGATTCATCTTTGCAACAACAAAAGTAAGGTACATGTAATATAAAATACACACGAATACATGCATATACCAAAACATGTGGTACCCGGTACATATGAAGATGGTATGTACAGGCTTTTATAAAGTCATGAACAAGGGCATCAACTACTAAGGAAGGGTATACACTAATGGACTAGGAATTTATGGAGATCTTTTAATATACTATTGACATACTACACATTCTCAAACAAGATGCACTACATAGAGTTAAAGACGCTCTGCCCGCACTACATTGAGTTAAAGACGCTCTGCCCGCACAACACTTGAATTGGAAACAGCACATTACATTACATCTAGAGATGATATACATATACATCCAACAGTCAGATCCTCATATACATATATCCCACAAACTGATCTTAACATACACACTTCTGAGAGTCAGGGTCCTCCAGATATCCGCCGACAATTATGTCCAAATATGACAATTTGTTAGCAGGTATTACTTTGTAACCAGTCGCATTGTAAACTATCTGCCACAGCCCCACCACAGTGGATCTTCAACATAGGATCTATGGGCATTGCGGAAGAAAACTGGATACACTGCTAGGACATCTCAACACATGCTGCTAGGACATCTAAACTTTAGGACATCTCAACACTTGTAGGACATTCAATCCAGACACACTCAACATTCACAAGTTATGACTAGAATAACTCGTACCGGACGTAGTAAATATGTTACGTATTACATCATCCGGCGACACATATTTGATACAACATCTTATATACCACATTGTTCACCATATACATCAACATGATTAATCCATAATATTGGATATTATTATTTGTCATATACTGGCATGAAAATTAGTATATTGCCAAGTGTAAGCTTACACTATCAAAATGCAAGATGTTAAAGGTTCAATCTGATAAGAAAGCACATAATCTCATCATCAGATCTCACTTTCTCCGACACATTGGGTTGAATTTATGATCAATATATTTACACAAAAACATAGGCTGTTAATTGAACACTCTTCACTGAAAATGTGAATATAATTAAAATAAACACATTAAATAAAATTTCAAAAATAATTCACCATTAAATCCTCTCTCAATTGGTATCCCAATGAGATTATTAATATCAAAATCAGTTCTAATAACTGAATGTCAGATCAAAATAAAAGCACCAGATCCACTTTTAATACAGTACTCAGCACCAAGCTTATGACAAATCAAATCCTACGGTAGTTAATAGTTTTGAAAACAAATTATGAAACTTTAACCGTACAAAAGTTTTCAACTGCTTTCAACTTCATGTAGCATTTACTGAAATGTTATCATGGTCAATATGTTATTTTCTTACTGTTTTAATATCAATTAAGCAAATTAATTTGAAACAAATATTAAAATATTGTCTACCAGCAGTGTATTGCATAGGGTTAAGAAAATAGTTCTTCAATCAATACATAGCAGTTATTCCTAATAATTTAACTAATATTTGCATTGCTTCCAAGTCATATTCTTCAAAAGGCACATTTTTTTCTTCTAATCAATTTAATTGAGAGACATCTAAAGAAAAAGGAGACATTTTTCTATTAACTAGAATCAAGAACAAGCCATCAGAATATCGTACTTGTTTGTATAAATAATTTAAATACTAGTACTTGAGAAATACTGAATCTTCAATGCAATGCTTGTAATAACGGAAAGTAAGTGATGTGTAGACACAGAATCTAGTGGTAGTTTAGGGGAAATTCTTACAGTATGTGACGACTTCTCATTTTCTGGAACTAGTAGAGAAAAATATAAATATAAATATGATATATTAAAAAATAAGATGATAATCATTGTATCATATTCAAAAAGCCGTTAAAAACACCCAGTGATGAATTCGTGGGTACCGGTAGTTGAAACAAAACAGCCATCATCTGTCAAACAAACTTTTGGCAAGATTCTATGAATCTGTATTGCTATAATAAACTACAACAATGGAGTATTGTTTTAGTTTTATAATATGTCATAAACAAAGGATAGAATGATGTATGGTTGGATACAATATGACAATGATATGATAACATGACAATGATTGGTGGATTACATAAAGATATGGTTAAAAAAAAATCTATTAAAAATATTGTAAATATTTCCAAACGAAATTCCTAAATAATACTAAAAGCAATATAAAAGGATAAGTACAACAAAATAATAAATATCAACACTTAGTCGAGGGTCCCAGATAATATCAACATCACAAATGACATAATTAATACACCAACTTTTGTCTATTATGAAGACAATTGGTCATAAAGAAATAGTGTAGATTTGATTTAATACTAGTATGATTTTTAGTAAATGCAATATGGAAATATTAATCATTATTAAAGTTGTAATAGTAATAAACTAGCCGACTACTAGCTGGCAAGTCTTACTAATGCTATTTCTGTGATCTATATGCATTTCAGTTTTAATACACACATCATTATTTAAGGTCAAGGGAAAATCAAAAGTCAAGGTAAAACTTTGACCTAATTTATAACAGGTTCAAGGTCGAGATCTAGATAAAGGTCAGTCAATGTTACACATCTCATCTCAGTTCTCATTGTAAATCACTTGGCAGCTGACCTCAATCTCGTCAGTGCCATGGTTATCACCCTTTTTAGAACTCTCTAGGAAAGGAGGCTAGCTACTCATACTCATAGCAGCTGTTCTCGGTGATGGACTTCTTGGTACGCTGCGATGGAGGTGTTCTGAAGCGTGACTCGAGGCGCGTCCTGGAGGCGTTGGGAGAGGCTCGAGGTGTGGATGAGGCGCGGTGCAGTGAGTCGCTGGAGAGGCGGCTGGAGACTGAGGGCGAGATGGGCGACGGAGGCCGCTTGTACAGCGAGTCGCTCAGCGGCTTGAACGTGCTCTGGCCATCCTTGGCCACTGCTCCGCGACTGTACGGCGACTCCACGACACCGCGACTGTACGGCGACTCGGACAGCGACTTGAACGAGCTCGGCATCACCACGTCGCGGTTGTTCGCGAAGCTCCGGTGTGGCATTTCCGGCGAGGCACGGAATGTCCGGTGCTGAAGCTCCGGCGATCGGGCGAAGGCCTTCACTGGCGTTTCTGGCGACCCTCGGAACGTGCGCTGCATGTGGGGGCTACGGTAAGGCGATTCTGGTGGGGATCTGAAGATGGACACGACCTCCCGGAGAGACTGCGGACTTCTGTACGGGGATTCCGGGGAGGACTTGAAGGAGTTGGTGGAGGCGCGCGGAGACATCGGAGGCTTGTAGTTGTAGAAGCCTTCATTGGACCGGAACGACTTGGCGGACTCGCGCGGAGAGTTGGGCACCAGAGTGTCGTCCGACGCCTTGAAGGAGTTGGTTCCGGTGGTTGACTCCCTGGGAGACGGAGACGGAGGAATCCGATACACGATGTCACTCGCAGTCTTGAACGAGTTTATCGAATCTCTCTGTGCTCTCGGAATCCTATAAAAGCCATCGAATGCCGACTTCGTAGTCGCGGCTCCATCTATATCCTCGTAATCATGGCAACCGAGGTAGTCGCGTTGCTCGTTCAATTCCTCGGCAAGTTTTGACTTGGGCAGTGGCGGTGGTGCCACGTAGATGTTAGGCATCATGTAGCGCGACGCGTTGGCCAGACACAGACTCTTCCTCGCCTGTTTCTGCTGACGCTGGTACTGGGTGTACATGAAGATCACCATACACAGGAACACAAAGCCAAACGTGCATGCCGTGATGATGAGAAACTTGCTCATCTCGTCGATGGACGGGAACGACACACCTGAAAGACAAGATACGGATCTCCAATTAACAGGTACGGTATGTTCTTACCGGTACTTGCAAAAGTAATTTTCCGATAAATTATGTAAATTATTTAAATTATATTATATATTATAATTATATCACTAAATTATCTAAACAAATTGAAAATAATATCAAATTTAATTTAAATTTATTTGTGTATGCTGTTCAGAATTGCAATAACACATGCCACTTCCACGTTCCACAGTATTACCATATTCCAGACTTCTGGATGAATGTGAAACAATTAATACAAATAAGCGTTACAAGCGAGCGCTACGTCTGACAGACTTACACTGGCCTACACTGACTGCTCCCTCGTCCTTGGTGAATCCCTCGGGACAGCGCTGGCAGTCCGTCTGTCCGTCCTTGTCCTGGAAGTAGCCCTGGGGGCACAGCGAGCACTTCCCCACCGTCTCGTTGTGCATCGTCCCCACCGGACACGACACTGCAACCACAACAACAACAACAACATCGTCAACACATTGTATTGCTGGCAAAGTCAGTCAGTCACCAGTCATATGCTTTACATAGTAGCCGCGTAGCTAGAGGTATTTTAATGTAGATTCACCAGTACTGCAACTGTACTATGTTGGTTTTGTTAACAAATAAAATTGGCTAGGAAATTTATGTGTATTCATTTGCGTATCTGGCATATAGTTAGCTACCTAGCGACAATACATCATTACAATCAGCCCAGGAAACAGGTTTAGATACTCAATGAACGACTGTACATACATTCTAGAAGATTATCAAATTACATATTACTATAATTATCTTAAATTGGCAGTGTGGCTTTAACCCTCTCCCTGCTAGATTAGGCAAAAGCACTGCTCATAAGGGCATCTCCGGTTGTCTTCACCAGGGAGAGGGTTAACCTTCTCCCCGCTGAATAAAATCAAAGTGTTCTATTTCTGCATTTGATCGGGCAACTTAAGTCGCCTTCAGCATGGAGAGTGTTAAGAGCGAGGGTACTGACCGCATCCCTCCTGGTACATGATCTCGCCGGTGTAGCAGACCCAGTGGAGGGGGGTGGTGGTGGCGGTGCCGGGGACGGTGGTGTACTGCTGCTGGTGGACGGCCACGGCCAGGACTTTGGCCAGGTTGCCCAGCTCCAGCTGGATGTTCATCAGGATAGACTCCACCACGCCGTCGCCGAACCCGGTACTGTCACACAGAATACACAGGAGATAACTCACACGGAACACAGAATACAGTGTGGATATACAGGAGACAACGTATAGACTCCACCACGCCGTCGCCGAACCCGGTACTGTCACACAGAACACAGTGGCAATCAATAATACTACTATTAATATTATTAGCAATAATGAAAATGAAAATAATAATAATAATAATTGATTGATTGAATTAATGTTTTACGTCGCGGCGGGAATATCTCACCCATAGGTGACGACAATAATAATAATAATAATAATAAAAATAATAATAATAAAATAATAACAATAATAATAATAATAATAATAATAATAATAATAATAATAATAATAATAATAATGTGTGAATTTACATTGCACAGCAATCACACGTTTGCTCCGTCAACAGGAAATAAACGACAGCAACATTTTCATATTCAGAGGTTGGCTAAAACGTGGCCATTAAAATTCATACTTTTGTGTATGAAGTCAGTAAATATGACACATTTTCCATGAATTATTGTATTTTAAAGTCAGCCATAGCAACTGATCTGGGTATTGTTTCTCGAAGCACTCATATCCACTATGAAACCATATAGCGCTTGTATTAGAGATGGTTACGAGAGTCCTTATGGTCTCATAGTAGATAGGAAAGCTTCGAGAAACAATATGCTGACTCCCATTCCACTGAACAACGATAGTGCTATGAAAGTTGTAACTCTGTTAATTTATAGGACTTTCTGTTGACTGTACTTATACTACAAAGTATCCTGTGAGGACACAGTAGAAGTAGACTAGATTTAGTCAGACTGACCTGCTGTCGATGGTGATGTTCCACTTGACCTGGAACTGGTCCTCGGCATAGCGCCGCTGTTTGCCGCTGGACGGGCCGCAGTAGAGCGTGACGTTGCTGAAGGAGCACTCCTCGCCGTGACACAGATTCCGCGCCTCCAGGTACTCCAGCACCGACGTGGACAGCTCCGACTTCAGGTTGTCATCGTCAGGGCGACACGCGCCGATGAAGCTCACGCTGAACTCCTGTCTCACTGTGGTGGGCCGACGCTTCTCTGCATGAACAACATTAATACTTAGAAGTTTGATAATAATAATAATTGTCATAATGGTATAGTGCAAACACTGGAAATCAGACTAGACAATTGGTTGCCATGGTGACAGACTTACTCAGACAGTGGTGCTGAGACGAGGTCAGACTAGACTACTGGTTGTCATGGTGACAGACAAGACTACTGGTTGCCATGGTGACAGACAAGACTACTGGTTGCCATGGTGACAGACAAGACTACTGGTTGCCATGGTGACAGACTTACTCAGACAGGGTTTGTGGTGTTGCAGCAGACTGTCGAGGAGCACCACGTCGTCGATGATGAGGCAGTTGAAGGGTCTGGAGAATATGCCGACGGGGTGCACCACATACTGACTCTCGCAAGCGATGTAGCACTTCTCCACGGTCTGGGGGTCGCGGCCACAGATGAGCGCGCCGTGCTTGATGGACGGCGGACTGCAGGACTGCTCTGGAATGGAGGGACCGCAGCTGTGTGAGACTCGGAGACCGCAGCCGTGTGAGACTCGGAGACCGCAGCCATGTGAGACTCGTAGACCGCAGCCCTGTGAGACTCAGAGACCGCAGCCCTGTGAGACTCGGAGACCGCAGCCACGTGAGACTCGGAGACAGCAGCCACGTGAGACTCGGAGACCGCAGCCGTGTGAGACTCGGAGACCACAGCCGTGTGAGACTCTGAGCTACCCAGGTGTCATGTCAGACTGTGCTTGGACGCTTTACTCAATGACTAATTTACCAGGACTGAATGAGAACCTAAACTGATGGATCACATACAAATTGTCAGGTAGCATAGTTCTGTGATTTAAAGTGATGATAATTGATGACGCTGACATAGGTACGGAATGTTTTCTAAATGACTGAAATTAACCATATGAGAATGATGGCCAAGAGCGAGATATTACATCAATTCTGAACAATGAGAGTATAAGGATAGATGATAATAATGACTTTCAAAGAGAATTACAGAAAATCGGCATCTAACTCAGCCACCCAAGAACACTTAAAATTAAACTGACATTTCGCCCCAAAAGATTATTACCAACTATTATCAGTATGATTCAAACAATTCAACCAAACATTCACATCACAACCACCATGTGCATGCATCACTACAGTTCATCTTCCTACCTTGAACCACAGTAATGGAGAAGTTGCACAGGGCGGTGTTGCCCGCCTTGTCAATGGCAGTGTAGTTGACGACCGTCGTGCCCTGCTCGAACTTGCTGTCAGACTGATGCGACCCTGTGAGTGACGTCACCTCCACGTTGTCCTTGGCGACGGGCAGCTTCCAGATGACATGCTCCTGGTGTAGCGACGTCTTGACAACCATGTCGCCGGGACAGTACGAGAACGTTGGTGGCAGGAAGTCTGGAGAATATGCGGAAACACGGAATTATGTCAATGTCCAAACACAAATCTGTAGCTCTGATTTCCAGAAACTTTATCTACAGTAATAGAAATCTGGTTCTGGCCTGCCTTTCATGAAATGGTCATACTGTAGTCTGGGGTAGTGCTCCTTTCTAGCTGTTCTGTCTGTACTTTCTGTCCGACAGTGTTGATCCTTTGTAACTGCGCATGCATTAGACAGAAAGTACAGACAGAACAGCTAGAAAGGAGCAGTCCCCAGGTGTAAATCAGTGCATGTACGAGGTACCGGCAAACATGAAAACAACAACTTGGTGAATCCATGCAAGCTAGCTCTAAATATACAGACATCTCCGTACCATCAATGAAGACCTGGAACTGACATGTCGTCTTCTGCTTCCAGTTGTCTTCTGCTTGGAACAGCACAGTTTGCTGTCCAGCCTTTCCATTGGCTATCCACTGCAGTTTGATGAGGTCATCTGTGATTGGATAGTTTGAAGTGATTGGCAGCTGGTTGCCGTATGAATCTTTGGCATTCCAGGTGTCAATATGTAGCTCCACCTCCCTGCTCTCGGGTCCTAGTGACATGACCTTGACCTCGCCATGAGGGCAGCCATTGAAGTACGGTTTACCTGAAACACATCGCAATAAATTAGTGTTTACATCGCAGCTGGAATATTTCACCCTGCGCAATGACCTAAAACACATAAGAAATTGTTCTTAGAGCACATAGACTACAAAACCTCAATAGTCCACCATCACCTTTTCATTTCAACATTTTTTTAAATCAATAAGCGGAATATGCTCAGAAGAAAGAGATGGAATTGACTTTAATCTAACAATTATTGTAATACATTTTATTTATTGGTAATGTATTTTCCGTCCTTTCGGCTTTCCCAAATCTATTTGTAATTACAATGATTATTTTACATTCTAACAAAAAACAAATCCACATACCAATATTGATTCGTACATCCTTCTCCAACGGGACGACGACAAGCGGTGCCTTGGTGACTTTCTCCACAACACTGGATTCCGTCGTCACCACTGCCTCCCCGTTGTCATCTGTGGTCTCCTCCAAGGTCACCAGGTCAAGGTCACTTTCAGAGGTCATGGCGAGTGTTGCCTCTGTTGTCGCGTTGTAGGCCGAAGTCTCGGAGGTCGACACGATGATCTCCCTCGAGGTACTGACCTCGGTGGGCGTTGTCGTGGATTCGGTTGTCACGACAACAGGAGTCGGTGTGGAGTCTAAAACAAAGGAATCATTGATATTATAAAAACACCCGATGAAGAAGCTTCACAAGTAAAATTTAGTCTTAGAACTTGTATGGAAAAAAGCCCAAGGTGTTTGCTAGTAAAATATTAACAATATAAGCTGCTGGGAATGCCAGATGTCATCTAAAAAGAAAAATGTCCGACTGACCACAGCTGCGGTCGTGGTGACCGGCAGAGCACGTCCAGTAGGTGAAGGACGTCTGGAGAGTGCCGGGGACGGTGGTGTACTGCTGGTTGTCCACGGTTACGCCTAGCGACACGGCCAGCTTGATCAGCTCCAGGCGGATACTGAAGAGCTCGTTCTCCAGGTGGGGGCGCTTCTGACTGGTGCTGGAGGAGACACGAGACACGAGACATGAGACATGAGAAACAACAATGAGACACGAGACCTACCGACAGTGACCACTGTTCTGATTGGTTGATGCTATTTCCTATCACATATTGGAAGCAAGAGCCACAAGCAGGCGATAGTGAACATAATATAATTCTGGAGGCACCTACCAATCGTCAATGACGACGTTCCACTCCAGACTGAACTCGTGTTGGTTGACCCAGCGCTTCTTGGTGCCGACCTCCACACAGCGGATCTTCACGTCGGTGAAGCGGCATTCACGTCGCTGGCAGAGGCTGTAGCGGGCGAGATACTGCAGCGCGGCGCGAGTCAACTCAGACTTCAGGAACTCGTCGCCCGGGTCGCAGCGACCCAGGAAGTTGAGGCTGAATTCCTGTCTGGCCTGGGACCCATGTTTACCTATTGGGCAGAATTATAAAAATACACATAATAACTAAATAATAGTTTAATCAAATTCATAGATATTATCCGTAAAAATAAATGCGTTTAAAGTGTATTCCATAGTGACTATTTAGTTCAGACATTGTGAAAATGTAATTATATAAAATAATTAAAGTGTGTACCTATTCACAAATGGCTCCTTTCAGATTATCAATAGACAGAATTTACACATGATACTTACATATACATGTTCCGTTGATGTTATAGGCGTGATCATCTTCACACACACACTCGGTCGATGACTTGCCTCCCCTTGTTGTCATACCAGATGGACAAGGGCGACAACTGCTGTTGCCTAGGAACGCCTTGAAGGAATCTCTCCCACACGCTGCAAGAACAATCACTAGCATTTACTTCATGGTACAACATCCATTTACAAATGTCTTACTTTCCTACAACTTTTCCAGATTGATAAACATAAGTGTAGTAGATCTAGCCCAAATAATTTTAAAATAAACTTGATCTTGTTGTAAACATAATAAATGGTAATGCTTTTATACAAGATGAACTGATTTTAGATGGTTTACACCTACTTTATATAGAGCTAGTGGAAGAGGAGACATAAAATCCTAGACATTGTGTTATCCTATGCACATGACAAATCCTCAAAACTTCTTATTAGGACTTGCGAAGTATCAAGAATACAGGCCCTTGACTGACTGGATGTGTATCCCTCTATGAAATCTGCCAATGAGGTCATCCTTGTAAAAGATGGTGTTTCTATGGGTGTACTGACATGGGTGTACTGACATGGGTGTACTGACATGGGTGTACTGACATGGGCGTGGCACGTACCTGTACACTGACTGCCGTCGCCCTCGTAGCCGCCCTGACACACACACTGGTACTGGAGCTTGGGGATGAGCTGGGCGCAGTGGGCGTGGTCTCCGCAACTATGGCGACACCGGAACTCCTCGGTCAGCTCCCACGGACTGGCCACTGGAACACGGAAACACAGATGATGGAATCAGTGAGACACGGAAACAGTGATATTAGATTAGAAAAGAGGAACATTGGTTAGAGATCAAATCTCAGTACAAATACAAACAGATGTGATTCAGTTTTCATATATCAGCATATCAGATCCGTTTGACCAGCAAATCTCTCTATTTGATGCGTGCACATAGATCTGTTCTTCAACCGTGGCACTAACATGCCTTTGATGGTCAGAATATTCAGGCCTGGAATGGTTTAACCCTCTACATGCTAGAGGCACCTCTGGTGGACACACTCACTCTGGATGCAGTTCTTGCCGTCGGCCGCCAGTTTAGATCCGACGGGACATGTACAGTGGTAGGACCGCGGCACCGGGATACAGACGTTGCTACACACACGGTCCTTCTTGGTGCATGCGCTGTTCTCTGTAAAAGACAGACAGACAAGTGTTACAGTTACCACAAGCATTGGCAGATAACATAGTAAATACTGACAAAGAAGGTCACTCGTCAGAAAACGCCACTGGAAATATTGTCATACAATGTCACTGGAAATATTATCAGAGAACATGCTCAGATGGGTTGTGTCTAAAACCTTCATTATAGCCCAAGTCAAAGGAGTATACTTCTGGTGGAGTAATCACACTTCTTACTCCACATGGCATACCTATAGTTCCCTACTGTAGAAACAGGATTGAAAAACGTAATACAACTGAATGTTGAGGTTTTAGTGAATATTCTCAACATTTTCAAAATATAACAAGGTTTTTTTCTCTTACAAAAATAGTTTCAATCTCTATGTGAGACATCAAAATGTACATACCTTTGAGATTTGCAGGATGGTAGATAACAACAGCAGTTGGTCGAGATAGATGTGTTGCTATGATTTCCTGGTCGCCGGTTACCATGTCGACCATGTAGACACTGTGGGTGTGCCAGTCAGAGTAGATGAGGACGTCTTCATACACCACCATCCCAAATATGTGGAACGATGACCCCGTTAGGAATGCCAGCTCCTTCACGCCTGACCCTGAGGATAGAGGTCAGATGTCAAGGTCACAAACTATCATCTACATGTATTTCTGATTTATTTTAATTAGTAGCGTGAAGTTAACTTTAGGAGATTACCCCATATACTATTAATAAATCAGAGAATTTTTTTTACATTCGTACAATTACTTAGAATCAGGACGACTGTCTATCATCTTCATCTTTCATAGAACAGAAGAAGACTTTATACTTGTATTATCATGGGACAAGGTTCATCAAGACATATTTTCTTAACAGATTTTAAAGATTATTTTACATATATTCTAAATCTAACAAAAATATGTATTTAATGTTTATGTCCAAATTAACAAATTGGCACAAAATTAATTTGAGAACATTGTTAACAGTTCTCTGCTGAAATGGTTACCATGCCAACAGTATGTGTAAGACATCATCCCCCTCCTACCTTCACTTTCCCCAAACTAATTACAGCTATATACTCATAGTAAAATGTCTATGATGAAATGTTTCCTACTCCTACAGCATATGGATGAGATCCTCCCCCCACCCCGATCTACTACCATCTACAGCACACTGACCGTCCTGCCTGAGGGTGAAGACTTTGCCCCAGCCGTCGCCGACGTACAGTCGGTCATCCTGCATGGTCAGGGCGTTGGGCCACACTAGGCCCTCCGACAGGATCACCTTGTGCCGCTTGCCGTTGGCCTTGGAGCGGTGGACGCTGGGCGGAGACTTCTTGGTGCCGTACTCCGTCCAGAAGAGCAGCCTGGTGACAGGGAGAGAAACGTGTACATATTACCAGCATCAGTCTTAGAAATTATTGTTATCTGGAATTGGACCCAGACAATTTTATGGCTTCTTCGCTTAAATACACACAACTCTGTGCAATCTACCAAAGTTTACAACAAGGAATTGCTAGAGCCATAAACAAATATGGTATCTAAGATGGCCACAACCTCAAAGATGACCATCATCCAAAGAGGTCAAAGATGAACATTATCTAAAGATGTCAAAGATGACCATCTTCTAAAGATGTCAAAGATGACCATAACCTCAAAGATGACCATAATCTAAACAGGTCAAAGATGACCATCATCTAAAGATGTCAAAGGTGACCATCTTCTAAAGGTGTCAAAGATGACCATAACTTCCACCTTCAAAAGAAGTCAAAGATGGCCATCATCTAAAGATGTCAAAGGTGACCTAGATCATCTAAAGATGTCAAAGATGACCTATCATCTAAAGATGTCAAATATGGCACCATAACAACATTCTAAATATGTCAGATGGCTGCTACCTCCAGACCCCAATAGTACTCACTTCTTCTTGGGGATGTGGTAGATGGCTCTGGGGCTGTGCAGGCCGGTGATGATCTCGTGGTACGACGACGGCCCACGTTGCAGGTTCATCCTCGCGATGACCCCTGACCCGTTGCTGAGGTAACCAGTCCAGAACAGCCGCTGTCGGTCGCCGTCGATGGTCAGGCCGTCGATGTGGTGGATGCTCTTGAACACCAGCTTGGGCTGGATGTCCGTGAACGGAGACGAGTAGATGGCGCGCCTGTAACAGAGCAGCATCAGTGTCACAGCAGTTTAAGCCTTCAGTGTGCAAGACTTCACTCATGTACTAAGAACCTTCTAACAGCAGAGACAACTACAACAGGAACTGGAATCAGTGCTACTTCTGTAGTAGAAATCAGGGCTAATATTCTAGACCAGCAGGATCTGAATTTCAAGATCAACATCATGCTGCAAATATATTAAATGATTCTGCTACATTGAACTTGTTACATGGTCTAGTTGCATGGTCTAGTTACATGGTCTTGTTACATGTCAGTGTTACAGAGTCCTGCTACAGAGAGACCTGGCAGCAGATGAGCCACTCACTTGTTGATATCACTCCAGTAGATGGTGTCTGTGCGGTCGTCGTAGGTGATGGCCACAAAGTTACTGGTGATGTCGCTATACAGCAGAGTGTGGGTGGCAGCCTCAGAGTCGGGGTCAAGGCTGTTCAGCTTCAGCGTGTTCAGGTCAGCGTACAACAGGAAGTTCTGAGGTCCTGGAGACAGACAACATGGCTGCCATTAACATGATGGGCGAAAACTGAGACTCATAATCACAATCAATATATTTTTCAGTATGGAGAAAAACAATGATGATATTCAATGGACACTTCAACACATCCCTAGTATAGTGGAATTATCACAATTACTGCTCCCTAGGGCAATAGCAGTTGCCTGCAGGATGATGCAGGTTCACAACATCCATGTCAGAGATAGCAAGGAGACTCTAGAGTTGCCCTGTAGAGCTGTGGCTTGGACTCAGCCAGAAGGTATCAGTCACATCAGCAGCACATGGCTAAGCCAGCATCAATATATCACAGAGGTAGTCACGTGGCTAAGTCAGCGTCACACTCACGGTCACAGGTAGCCTTGTTGCTGGTGAGTATCTTGGCGGACTGGTCAGGACACATGCACTTGAAGGGGGTGGCGGGAGAGGAGGGCACTTTGACACAGGCGTGGCTGCACACAGTGTTGTCACACGACCCATCCACAGCCTCTGTGCACAAACAGAAAGTTTCAGGAAATGATGCCAAGGCAACTAAGAAATACTTATAAAGAGCTGTTCTGATGTTTCATATCGGTGAAGTTTCATATCGGTATAATTATTGCAGTGAAATTGTCTTGAAGAAATCCTGAAATTTCACGATAATGTGTAAACTTTATCTGATAGTAACACTGTATTGGAATATAGATCACTCCATGTAGTTCCATGTAAAAAAACTTTTGCTTGATGTCATGTTATGATGTTGTGTTATTAGGATGACATCAAGCAAATAGTTTGTTATATGGGCCCGATTTCTCCAATGTTTTTGTAACTTCTGTCTCAAGCTACCTTCAACTCCATACAACTTTGTCATTGAGGCATTATAAAACTTTATTTTCATGGAATACAATAGCCAGATTCATGTCATGTATCTGTTTACTGTTAATTCCAACAAATGATGTTATGCCCAGATAGTTGTGAAGAGACAGGTATTGTATATGAAGTGAGACTGGAGTGAGGCCGTACAGTACCGGTCAAGTGGTCAGTCTAACCTTGTCGTCGTCTGGCCAGTGGAGAGTAGTGAAGTCCAGTGGGCTTCTGACCGTTGAGGATGACGTTGTTGTCCACTCCGAAGCGTAGGTCGTAGGACTTGAGGTAACCTTGACTACTGTCCACCGACACCCAGTCCGTGTAGTACAG
>JAVCKZ010112335.1:0-10224 GCA_034780755.1 Lepetodrilus elevatus | reverse complement strand
CCCCCCCCCCCCCCCCCCCCCCCCCCCCCCCCCCACATGCCCTGATACCCTATTTACAGTACATACAGTCACAGGCGCTAGAAGACGACTGTAAACATTCGATATATTAATTGTAATGTTATTTTTACTATTTTACGTATTGTGTCATCATGCTATTAGATCAAGTAATAGTATTTAATATAGAAAAGTATATATTTTCATTTAAAAAAACCCAACATAGATAGATTCGATCTACAGTACTATCCGTGGCAAGCGCCTGTGCAGCCATACAGTATAGAAAATCAAGCCAGACATTTAGGATGATTTGGTGTGAGAGACCCATTGATTAGGTCATAGTATACTCTCGCCTAATTCGCAGTCCACACGTTGAAGAAGCTGCATCCCTAATGCATCTAACTTATTTTTGACTTAATTCTAATGCATCATCATCAACGTTTATCTCGCCATTTGTTTTGTTCGATCGCGCTGACATAGGACTTAACGTTGGCTCTAAAATGGCAATCGTTGATAATATCCTTACTCTAGGGAAGTGTGAAGTATATATATCCTAGCTCATCCCCATCCTCGCACCACAGGAGTGCTGTATTCCGTTTCCCTTCATGTGGTACCCCTGGCACACATCTATTGTAGACTTTTACATATGGTTTGCAGGGGAAATATATCCAATGAAATTATTGTATCATTCCTGCTATATTGGATGTTTGCGTAAGTTTTGCTACTGATGTGTGCCAGGGGTACCACGTGAAGTGAAACGGAATACAGTGTCCCTGAGTTACGAGGGTGGCTCATCCCTGGAGATAGGTACTAGTATATCAGCACAGGCGGACTGTTACAATCAGAGGAAGAGACACTACACCCCATACCCCCGGGCTGTATTCGATTCACGATTCTAGGGTCCTGAGTGTTAGGTCACGGATCATGCGTACTTGAATCGAAAGGGAGGAGTAAACACCCAGTTACAAACTCCTATACCGAAGTGGGGAGTATACATCTGACATCTCGGATGAAACCCGAGTTGTTCTATTGGTGATCTCATCACTCGAGTGTCACACTAGGGTCGATTGAGTCATTAATCGAATACAGTCTTAGACTTTAGCGAATAGCAGCTACAAGTTGGTCTTCACATATAGTCGGCTTACATCAGCTATATACGGCAGCCTGTGACCGAGCCAGGCCAGATCAAGCGGGCTTTATACCGGGGAAACACTGAGGCCATGTTAACAGAAGAACTCTTCCTCTCTTTCTGCGAGTAAATCTACTCAGTAGCCGGCAATATAGGACCTGTGGGTGTCACCAGACTACAGGATAATCAAGGACGATCCCGCCTTTATTACCTTGGTGGGATTGAATAGTTATCATTTAATGTCCTTTGAACCACAGCTGCTTTCACGTATATAACGAACAGCAGTAGTCATGCATGCATTCACAGCAATAAAGTATGTACACAACATTCACATACCTACTCATAGTAGTTAATATTAGGCCATACGTGTGCATGATCATCTATATCCACATATTACTTCTTGTTATACATGGTAATGACAAAAAAGGTAACCTGTTTGGATAATATGTCCCTAAGTGCACTTCATTTTATACGGCTGACCTTATCACGAAAAATCAAGCCTTTCACGGTGCATGCATTTATCGACGTTTTGCTTTGCTTGTGTTTTTCCTCATCACATTTACTGTTACATTCGTGCCATCTATACACTTTATGGCAGTTGTCGTAATCACTAATGTTGAATGATATTCCTTAAATGGCAATAAAGCCCGTATGGTTCATATATTGACTCATATTAGTGTAATAAATCAACGTGGAATGGCTATAATCTCGTGCAATGGATGGCCCCTCGAGTGCAGTTTAGTAAAGAAATTACGCCGCACTGACTGCTCCCGGGAGCACGCATTTCAGACGTAACAGCTGCCCATGGCAGAAGTCAATACCGTCATTTATCATGAGAATTGAACGACCGGTAGTTTTCTAGGACTTCGGTGAGTAATGCATTACATTAGATCAAATTACCGGTTGTTTGTATATTATACCATGAACTCAATTCATGTATATATCAAGTCAGCTAAATGTCCATTACAGGAAACGCACCACCCCAAGTTTGATATATCCCCGCTGCAATGTGTGATTGGTCAATTCGTTTAACCTTAGAACAAACATTAGTTATGTTTTTCATTCTAGTTCATTTTTAATTCTGATGTGACATTTTATGCGGAGAAGCTTAAAGGTCATGGTCACATTACTGTGAATATATATATACTGTCCAATGAGCCATGTCACCTTAACTATATCCTGTTGATATCGGCTGTCCATTAGTGACAATGGTTGACATTAATACTCCCTTTATCATGACCATGCGTGTTATCTTATGTACGTTTCTCTTCATTATATACTTGGGATATAAATGTTTGGGATTGTTTTCCATGTTAAATATATGTTTTTTCGTGTAAGGGACATACCATCTATGGAATCCTATAGCTTTATTAACCTGGGGGACTTGGAATTAATACATTGTCTGCACGTTATTGACAGTAGTATTCACATTTGCACCGGTGACGTATTACGTCTGTCCAGTTAGAATCATCAGTTATTGATGTCTCCACATATACCACATGCGTACATAGTTATATATATATATACACAGCATTCAACATAGTAAGTCGCCACGACTGCAAAACACGTTCAATTTACTTTTCTGTGGCGCCACACATCGTGCCATCTGCGCGCGCATAACGGACCTCGGTCTACGTGGACTATGTAATATCTACATCAACGACTACGTAATGTCGACATCAATGACTATGTAATATCTATATCAGAACTAAGCAAATAAATTAGTACAGAAAGTGGGCAAGTTCCATAGCCTGAGTTTTATTGACATTATTTTAGACAGGGGTGACCACGACGACGTACATGTAACCTCATAAGCAGATGTAATTATCATTGATATACTTATGTAACATCGCTCGCCCCAATATAGGACCATCATCTGTCGGTGCCGGGCTGAGGAACGCTGCTCCAGTAGTTGAGCCAACAGCCTACTGGCCATGGCAGTCAGATCCTACGATGCCTGCAGAATTCATAAATATATTCATTCTAACGAAGCTGGACATGTCAATTACTGCGATAGGAGTTGCAATTATCCTTCTTAGTTTGTCAAGAATGTTGCTACAGATCGGAGCTAATGTCTATGTTGAAGCTTCATTACGACCAAATCTAAGCAATATTCCATGACTGGTCAGCATCTGTCGACGGCGCTACGAGACGAGGGTTCTCATGTGTAATGTTGACGGCGCTACGAGACGAGGGTTCTCATGTGTAATGTTGACGGCGCTACGAGACGATGGTTCTTGTGTATAATGTTGACGGCACTACGAGACGAGGGTTCTCATGTATAATGTTGACGGCACTACGAGACGAGGGTTATCGTGTATAATGTTGACGGCACTACGAGACGAGGGTTCTCATGTGTAATGTTGACGGCGCTACGAGACGAGGGTTCTCATGTATAATGTTGACGACGCTACGAGACGAGGGTTATCGTGTATAATGTTGACGACGCTACGAGACGAGGGTTCTCATGTGTAATGTTGACGGCGCTACGAGACGAGGGTTCTACATAATGTTCGAAACAGCGTAACTCTGAGGCTGACCTATGGTTAGACATTTAGCAGCTGTTTAGTATGCCATTCTGAAGACCTTGATTCATTGTGCTTAAAGAAAGAATTGTTACAATTTGTTTGATGACCATTACAATTTGTTTGAGGTCTATGGTTAAGGTAAACGGAGTAGACCTATATGTTAGGTGCCCTTAAGCATTACGCAGTTTCGTACGGCAGCTATGCATCCAGGGAATACTAAGATTTTCAGCGATCAGATTTCTACGTTTCGCATGTCAACATTTATAGTCATGATCAAACATATTTTACCCGAGAGTGTGTACATTTGATTTGTCTACACATGTATTTTTGGCAGCAAGCTTTACATTTTCCGCATTTTCCACACTGGTTTTCAATATTATCACATTTTTTACATTTTCGTGACATAAAAATAATAAATTCAATAAAACATAACCTGAAGTAATATATTCCATTATATGCAATATTATAAGCAAGCGCGTGTGCGCGTGTATGTCTCCGTTTGTCTGTGTGTGTGCGTGCGTGTGTGTGTGTCATATGCTGAGTTTATGGAAACGGCACGGAAGTGACAACAAATCGTGAGGTTATTGACGAATTGTTAATTTGCACGCTTTGCCTGATGCTCAGTGAGAGGACCCTAGCTTGTTACCATTCATAGCACACGCCTCATATTACTGTACCTAATTAATTGGATTCCCTGGGAATTATATAGTCCATGTGTGTCACTGCACCCCTCTCCCTGTTGCCGCCAATGTGGAAAACCTTCAACTACACCCCCTCCAAAAACACATGCGCCCCCTTTACCGAATAGTAGTGCACAGATTTCTAATCATCAACTAATGATGACATTGCCAATTGAATTACCCCCTGGAATACTGAGAATATCAATGAAGTGCGTATGTTGTATGAATATTGTACACATGCAGATAGTAAATGATAATATATTCTGGTATAAGAGGTAATATATAGAACCAATTATACTTCATGAATAAACGGCCATACTTCATTATATTGGTACCGCCTATGGCTTACTAGTGCATGATGTATAGGTGGTACAACTTGCATATCTGTCATGGTGGCTTTACTATTAAATGAATGGACCTGTACAGCTCTTCTGTAGAAAGATGATGTGCTGTAGCTATTTATTAATACTAGAGAGTATCCATTGTAGGTCACTAGTTACTTCGTGGAATTGCCGTGCCTTCCATGAGAGAAAATTGCTTCGTTATTGGCAATACAATTTTTAGTCCAACCTAAATGACAACCATTGTCAGACAAAATGAGTATAGAACATGTGCATGATTGTAAGCGGTAATTACGAATGACCAGTATAAGTACAGCCAGGCTCGACATCATCGCAGTCCTTGTAAACAACCTTGTAGTAGTATGAACAAAATGAAGACCGTCAGTTGACTAAAATAGTCTTTTGTAGAATTTGTAGAATTTGTAGAATTTGGTAGAATTCTTTTTATGAAATAATGGTCTTGTTATTCTAGGGTTGGCAGTTGGAACACGTCGTTGGGTGCCAATATGGACTCGACCTCGGTTATCTCCCGTAGCACGGCAGTCGTGTCAATTTACATAAGTAATTGGAATCGTATAAGGTTTCAGCTAAATGGGATTTATGATGAGGTCGTACAGGCCGACACTAGAGATATGATCGCTGCCAGCATCAAAGATGTTTAGGTAATTGTTTGCCTGTGGTACTGATAAAAGCCTAATACCCGATTGCTAAATTAGTCCACAAGTTTGTCTGCATTATCACCGATACCATATAATGGCATACACTGTTCAGCTGTGTCACATTCTATGCAGGTATAGTCGTGCAATAATGATTAGGTCTACAGATTGTGAGAAGTGCAATAGAATAGAATATCAACCCACCTCAGTGTAGTAAAGGTCCGCAATAGTCTACACGTAGCTGGAAGGGTTCCAAGTGCTCACACTGACCATTACAATTGATAAATACCTTTGGATAATGATATCGAAAGCATGGCATTAGTACATGAACAATTAATGTGGAAACGTTGAGTCAGGACCGAGAAAACAAGACATTACTTGGGACTAGCCAGCATCCGGTATTATCGAAAGGAGAACGTACACTTGTCATGTACACTTGTCATGCACACTATTCTTGTTGTCATGCACACTTGTCATGCACACTATTCTTGTTGTCATGCACACTTGCCATGCACACTATTCTTGTTGTCATGTACACTTGTCACGTACACTTATACTGTACACTTGTATATTTTCATGTGCACTTGTCATGTGAGAAATTCCAGAGTTTTCGTATTTATTCACAATGAGTAAAATAAATATATTATACTGCCGACAGTAGCTCATGTTTCCGTTCTCTCAGTTGATACCGCAAATTAAGTGCACAGCCAAAGGAAAATGTCATATTTCTAGGACAAGAGTATTGTCAAGACGCCCATTTCTGTAATTGTAATGCAACTCGGGTTCAAGAAATACATAGATCATGGAACGAATTAAAGCTCAATGAGTTTGACTTATGAGTTTCGCGAACAAACGTATAGAAGAGGATGAGCGTGCAGCCTCCAGAGCACGTAGGTCAGATGAGCGTGCCAGAGTTGTGTGACCTCGGTATTGGTGCGGCGACCTCACAGCTAGGCAGGTGTGATTGCAGTGGAGAATAAGATGCTACTTCTATTATCGAATGCTGGCTGGGTTTGCAAATCTATATTATATTATGCTCTTAGGATACGCATCGATGGAATGTTTATGTGATTAACTACGATTGAATTGCTCCTTGGCTGGTGGGAGTCTGTTTGTACGAGGGTTCGTTATGGTTTCAATATTAGTATTATTTAGTAGTACCAATACCAGACATGCTATATACTAGTTATTTTCTCTTCAAAATGTTTTCGTGTTCTTATATTCAAAAAGCTGAATTAATGTATATTTTCTTTAACGTAATTGCTATCGGAGTATAATGTATCCACTATTATACGGGCAGGAAATCAATGTGTATGCATGCTTTTCTTGGTATGTGTGCAACAGATCGTACTATACTTGTTCCTGACAGCAAATGTGATTAAATGCAGATCGAGATGGCTCTCATCGTGAATCTGATCAAACTAAGATATTGTACTCGATCTCTGGACCAACTCCGGCTTTCAAATGTGTGTCCGGGCTATGAAGCAGAGACTAACCTGCAATACGACTAATGGAGACGATCATAGACACTTCAGTCAAGAAGAGTGCTTTAACGATTTCCAGTAAGAATATGCCGCGCGTCGTGAGCTTCATTAGCGCAGCACCTGCCGTGTAGCGCTATAATCCTGAGAACAAACGCAGGCAAATCGGCTTAGAGCGTACAGGCACCTCTGTGACATATCTTCACGCCAATGTTTCCCACCGATACCGTATATTATAGCGTCTCCTGGATAAACGACTGTAGTAGGTAACTTCTTGATTACTTTCCAATGAAGACTGTCGGTATCAATAAGATAGTACGTGTTAGTGGCTAATTACGTTGACGTGTGATGACCATTTCACTTGCTTTGTACCGACGTGTGGAGAGGGATGAATATTGCATGGACTTTAATTCTACTTGCTCTGGATTTTCATAATTCATTTGTTGTGAAGGAATTACATTGACATGTGCATAGATAATGTACGGTCTTGACCAACTAATACTAGGTTAGATCAGTAGGAGGAAGCGTGTATTTACTTTGATGATCGTTCTGAACATTATTAATTAGATATAATGTTGTTTTTTTCTGCACACAAACTCCACATTCTAACGACCCGTATGTCCATATTTGAAAGAAACGGACATGGGTAATTTGACTCGTGACTTTCCTAGGTATTAAAGTACACTGTTCTCGTTTTATGACAATAGTCCTAGGTATTTTGTATTTGATAGAGTAGGTGCTTAAATTACACTGATAAATGATAGTCATTGCACGGCGCATGGTGTTCCTCAAGTAAGACACTGAGGACATATTGAATATTTAGTAGACTTCTGATGCCATAAAGAGACAATTATGGCGTCTAGGAATATTGATGAAGAATAATTTGATCTATTTTTTCCCTGTCGTTGTCATCTGAGCCAAGTCTGTCTCATTTCACTAGCGAGGAGTGCTCTCCGGGCGCGTCACAGCACACGGGTGATGATTCCTGGTACAAGGACGCTTTGAGAACCTTACACATTGATCACATTGGCATCTGGCGGATATGAGATTATCATGTTAGTATTTAATCACATGTAAATTGACGGGTTCTGGCTAAATGCTGCAGCATCACGTGGTTACCAAACGCTAACGACTACTTTCCCTATAGACACTACATCATTGTTTAGAACTAAGGTCCTAGTTGCCCTATTATCTGAGCCTGCTACTAATGAAAGCTGCCAACATGGGTACCAATGGTGCTTTCATGAAAGGGTGCTTTCTTGCCAGCCACGAAGCACAGCATTATAAACTTTCCTCATGGAGTTGAGAAGGCTATCAGAATGTGTACAGTACCGCTCCAGTAATCATGTGTTAATTAAAACATCTCACATATACTATCCATATTATGTCATGGGCGTTTCCCGATAAATCGTACCTGTTTCGTATAACCCAAATGATAGTGTACGCAGCGGTATTAGTATTGCTATGCGAACGGACATCATTTAGATTAGGTACAGTATCTATAAGCTGCTTCGTTGACTGCCCCCGATATTGGTCAAATGCAAGGCATTAGTGGACAGGCTTATTACTATGGCATATCAATAAAACAGACAAAGCGATGACCACTGGGTTTGGTCTTCTGATGGTACAGATAGCGCAGACCGCCACTGGCGTTGTTGCCATGGCTCTGACTTGTCCAACAGTGTTTTATTATGGTCTAAAATCAAACGTACGCCGCCAGAGAATTGCTGACGTCACATGCCTGTCTGTGCACCTCCGGTCCTAGTATAGTGACTAGAAGTGTCTGTATTGCTGACGATGGCTGGATCCGATGGAAGAGCTTTCAGCAGACCAAGCTGCAGGAGTTAGTATGACCCGGGAGGTAGATGCAACCGATTGTCTGCCTGCATGGCTAACGTGTAGCTGTTTTATGTCCAGATTTATAAGTACTGCTAGCACCACACGTACAAGACAGATGCATATAGAGATGTATGTTACAAATCTCATATAGCACTGAGCGCAACATGGCGGTTATAGTCGGATCTTGCGATTGCTTTGCGAATTATTGTATTTGTGTATTATCGGTGATTTCATGAACAAAATAGGTTGTGCTATCGTCTTTTATATAACTTTCTTGTATCCATGCATGTCAATGGTTATTGTAATATTGTATCGGTGTTTATATAATTAAACTTGACTACTTAGTATATTAAATACATTATAATTGTAGTTATTTGCTAAATGTATCAATTCATTATAATAACATTCACGATTACCTGGATGTTATTAACTGCAGAATAATTAATTATTCTATCATCACATTAAATTATATTTATATATAAAAAAAATATAATTATAATTTGAATGTGAAACTAGTGAAACATTGACATTAATTCCACGTGGAGCATATATATTCGCATTAGTTTAATAAGATCTTCGGATAGGTCTACAATCGACTATATGTAGATATGTGGATAGGTCAGTATGCTCTGTCCACAGATCTACGTAGTCGAGTGTAGACCTATCCGAAGATGAGGATAGTGAGCACCACGCTTCCGTTAGGTTTATAATGGATAGTGAAGATACGATAGCTTTGTGGCTCGGCACCCTGGATGACAATTTCCACTTGTCAAACAACAGCACACGTTATAGCCAGGAATCGCGTTCGTAGATAACAGGTCTTAATGCTAACTACTGAGCATTACAAATATATCTAAAGTGTTGTTCTGCTAGGAATAAAGCTATTTTCTGGTACGTAGCAAGTATGTCTAGAGAGTAATATAGTTAATAATGACCATAGTGTTTTAAAATACAGTACAGTTTTAGTATAGCAAGCGCAACTACAAAGTTGTATATGTATCGTATTTGAAGAACTACATACTTGATGCAGTCTAGATGAAGGGTGAGATGAATGCGCAGTTGATGTCAATGTTCGGACATCCTGCACATGCTGCAGTAACGTGGTTGCGGTTTTTCCTTTGTTTACAGACCATTACCTCAATCTCAGTGCTGCAAGAACATGTCTTACGGAGATGACAGATTCCATTTCATAAGAATTTTAATTAAAATTTTCGTTTTTTTCTCAGACAAATTCTTGAAGCTGGCTTTCCGCCATCATATATACTAGTATAGTATCTGTCTTATTACAGACAAGTTGGTGCGATGATGTGTATAGAATCTCCACCGAGTGTGTTTTGATGGAAATGCTATTAAATACGATATAAAAAGACACGAGTTTGAGATTATAAGCATGTATCTCCCAAAATGAACCTAAATAATTTAACCCAAATATAATCCAACCTAATCGAGGAAACGATCAATCGCCGTTTGATTGTATTCCCATAATGCCATTTTACTATTATTACTACTACTACTACCACTACTACTACTACTACTACTACTACTACTACTACTACTACTACTACTACTACTACTA
>JAVCKZ010112324.1:0-10224 GCA_034780755.1 Lepetodrilus elevatus | reverse complement strand
CTACCTGTGGCGCTCTCAGAACGGGGGGAATCTTGGGGAATTTTTAGCCATTGCTTCTTTCAATGGGAACACTGATGAAAGAAACAAAGTTTTTTGCCTTCAACCTACTAAAGCCTGGGAGTCAGATAAAAGGGTTGTTGCGTTTCTCTTCACCGAAACTGGACATTGGCCCATGCCCAGGAATAAATTTAATATCATCACCTAGTGGCAGGAGGCGCTCACGTATCGCGTGAATCAAGTCGTCGTGATTGCCTTGTGGGAAATCGGTTCGTCCGATGGAGCCGGCGAATAGTACGTCGCCGACGATCGCCAGCTTATCCTTTGGAGAATAAAAAATAACATGACCGGGTGTGTGTCCTGGACAATGTATGACTTCCAATGGTGTTTCGCCAATGCTGACTTGATCGCCATGCTCTAGCCAGCGATCCGGAGTGAAGCTTTTGCTCGCAGGGAAACCGAACATTTCGCTCTGTTGGGGTAAGGCGTCAATCCAGAATTGATCGTCGCGATGAGGGCCGATAATCGGCAGTTGATATTTCTCAGCAAGTTCCGAGACAGCTCCAACGTGATCGATATGCGCATGAGTAACGAGTATTTTTTCTAGTGAAACGCCCGCCTCCTGAACGGCCTCTTCTATAAGAGGAATATCACCGCCGGGATCTACAATGGCAGCTACTGCCGTTTTATCGCAATAGAGCAGGGTACTGTTTTGCTCGAATGAGGTGACTGGGATAATTTTGTAATTCATGGATCACTTTCGCAGCTGGTAGCTCACCAGCTCCAAAATAAACTTGGTCCCTTTTTCGCGGTGGGTCGCGTAAACAGGTAGGTAGCCAGCTTCTGGAGCGAGACAGAGGGAGGTGGCGCGTTTGTCTGATGTACGCCCGCGTTGATATTCGATGCATTCGAACTTTCCCGCAGGTACTTTAACTTTTCTAGTTTCTACTTTGTTGAAACGATAGGTTTTTAAGGTACCTTTGTCCACGACAGAGTATTCGAGTGGAGGTGAAGGTGTCATGGCTGCATCGCGCATCAATGCTAATTCGATTGAGGCGCGGTCGAGTACTCCCCCCGGGATTTCAAGTGCGTAGGGTTGCCCTCTGTGCTGCCCTGTTGCTTTGTTTCCATCGACATGGATTGAGGTTTTACGAGGTTTCTTTTTACGATCAAGGTGGTAGTTGTAGGCATTAAGCTGGAGTCTGTCACCGTTAACGTTCCCGATGCTTAGTTCGGTAATAATATCCTTACGAAAAACCGAGAGTAAGCCTTTGGTGGTGGTGCGTTTCTTGTAGCGGTATTGACCGTTGTCGTAGCTTAATCTGACGGTCACCTTTCCCAGTGTCATACCGGCTTTGCGTACCCGGTAGACTGCCTCAAAGGCAGGGGGGAGGGCGGCGGAAGCGATGCTGACAGATCCAAGGCAAGCCAGCAGGAGAAGGGTTGCAAATCTTATTTTCATAACCTTGTTGGGTCTCTTTGGAATTCTTACAAGTTTATCCACGATAGATTAACCTTTGTCTGAATAGTCGAGGCTTTTAGTAAACTGGGGCGAGCCCTTCAGGTCGCGTCTTGAAGCGCCGGTGCATCCACAGGTACTGGGCGGGGAATTCTTGCACGACTTTTTCGATAGCGGCATTGACGCGACGGGCATCGATGACATCATCGCCGCTAGGATAATTTTTCCACTCGGGTAATATGCGTATTTCGAATCCCTGATTCTTGTCTAGACGAATGGGAAAGTAGGGCACCACTGCTGCGCCGGTTTTTGCTGCAATTCGAGCGGTGGTTGTGAGTGTCGCAGTGGGGACGCCGAAAAAGTCTGTAAACACACTTTGTTTCAAGCCAAAGTCCTGATCGGGGGCGTACCAGCTGGGTAAGTTTTCCTGCAGCCCGCGAATAAAGCTGCGAATATCCCGGTGCTTAAATAAGCGCCGTGCTTGCCGCTCACGGCCGCGTACCATCATCGTGTTTATCAGCACATTGTGGGCAGGCTTATACATGGCTTGAATGGGGTGGTCGGTATCCATGAGCGCGATGCCCAGTATTTTGCCACCAAGGTCAGTAGACGTCATGTGGCCAGTCAGTAGGATGACGCCTTTACCGCGCTGCAATGCCTTTTCAAGGTGTTGCATCCCCGTTATTCGCCCGAGCTTCGGCAAGCGTGCGGGGCTTCCCCACCATGATAGTCCGGACTCTATTACCGCCAGACCCACGTATTTAAAATGTTCTTGCAACAGTTGCTCGCGCTCAACGTCACTCAAAGTAGGAAAGCACAAGCGCAGGTTCGTATTCGCAATCTGCCGTCTTTTTCCGGCGATGCGATATATAAGCCGCCCAATGCCGTGACCTATTGTGCTTTGCCAGCGCCAAGGCAGCTGAATACAGAGATAGAGCAGGCCCAGCCCCAGCCAGAGTGGCCAGTATCCAGGGCGCAGTGTTTCAAGAGGTATGGGTGTGCGTTGTTGCAATGTTCCTTTAAGCCTAGCGCAGATATCCCGACACCATTTTGAAGTGTTCATGGCTGGAGCCGCGTAGCCATTCGAATAAGAGTGATTCAGTCGGGGCTGCAGTGATGCCGGTTTGCCGAATTCGATTCAGGGCGCTTTTCCAATGCGCCATTTTTTGCGAGCAAACCGCATCATCAGCAACAAAGACTTCAAATCCATCCTCTTGTAGCTCTAAAGCCGTTTGCATAACACAGACATGTGTTTCCATGCCGGTGATGATAATCTGTCGCTTGTGGGCATCGCGGACGGCTTTCTGAAAGCTTTCTGTTGCACAGCAGGAAAAGCCGGTTTTTTCAAAAGACTGGCTACCTTCAGGAATAAATTCCTTAATTTCATCAACCGTGGCACCCAGCCCTTGCGGATACTGCTCGGTATAAATGACCGGAATCGAAAGTAGCTCCGCTGTTTTAAGCAAGCGTACGGTGTTTTCAATCATACGGCCGCGTGCGGGTTCTACCATGGCTTGTAATAATCGCTCTTGTATATCAATGCAAAGTAACAGGCTGTCCTTTTGACGGCAAAGTGGACTCATGTCCGGGCCTCTCTATAGGTTATTACTACTGAGTTATGTTCTTGTGAATACTGTTTCCGGATAGCGCCGAGAAAAGTCTACTCTACGCGATCTTAACGCGGTCTTATAACCACTGGTTGATTTCCGCGATGTCTTGAGCAGTGAGTGTGCCAGCCGCCTGTTTGAGACGAAATGTGCTGACAATATAGTCGTAACGAGCGCGGGAATAGTCACGCTTTGCCCGATAAGTTTCCCGCAAAGCCAGTAGCACGTCGACGGCGGTGCGAGTGCCTACCTCGAAGCCTGCTTGTGCGGCTTCAGCGGCGGTTTGGGTGGATGAGAGTGCTTGATTTAGCGCCTTGACACGACTGATGCCTGCAATCACATTGAGGTAGGAGGCGCGTGTCTCGCGTATCGATTCCCGACGCTGTAATTCGAAGCCCTTGCGCGCTTGTGTGTGTAAGTGGGTGGCTTCTGCCACTTGTGCGCGGGTGAGTCCGCCGGAGTAAATAGGGAGTCTAAATTCTAATCCAATACTTGAACTCGTTGCATCGCCGCGATTAAAGCCGCCCGTATTATCCCGATCTTCCTGGTTGCCATACTCCGCCTTCAAACCCAACGTGGGATGGTGGCCGGCGCGGCGCCGATCGACTTCTTTTTGGGCAGATTCAAGCGCAAATTGAGCCGCTTTGAGTGACAGGCTATTGTCCAGCGCCGATTCTTCCCACTTTTGGATATTGGCAGGCTCGGGCGTTACCAGCTCAAAGTTTTCACTGAGCGGCTGAAGGTTTTCCGGCAGACGCCCGATGATAGCCTGGAGGTTTTCAGCGGAGATATTGAGCTGATTTTGTGCGTCTATTTCTTCGGCGATGGCCAGGTCGTGCTGAGCCTCGGATTCTTTAACATCCGTAATCGCAATCAAACCCACCTCGAAACGTTCGCGTGACTGCTCCAGTTGTCTGGCAATGGCCTCTTTTTCGGCTTCTGCAAACTCTAGGCTGTCTTTTGCGGACAGAGCATCAAAATAGGCTTCTGCCGTGCGTAGCATCAGCTCTTGCCGTGCGGCTAAGATTTGCGCTTCAGCTTGGGCAATCTGGCTATCAGCCTGGGCGAATCGAACCCAGCTGCTTTTGTCGTAAATAACCTGGTTGAGGTTAATGCCATAGCTCCCGTGCTTATAACTATCACTCTGTGAGATGTCAGCAGATTCGAATTCAGTATCAAGCCAATCATATCCGGCTTGCGCATTGATTTGCGGTAGGAGTGCCGCCCGAGCCTGCGGCTTCGCCTGTAATGCCGCCTGGTATTCAGCCTCCGCAGCGCCCAATGTAGGGTCGGCGGTGAGTGCGAGTTGGTAGATATCTTGCAGTGATTCAGCCGCGACTGGTTTTACAATAAGGCCACTCAATATGAGTAGCATTCCGAAAAGACACGTTCGTTGAATAGAGCGAAGCGTTACATTTTGTCGGAATACTGGGTTCAGTATTTCCATTTTCCATATTCTCATTACGACTTCCTGTTTCGTATGGTGTTGGTAAAAGAAAGCAATTGTGCAAATCTTAACAGCTGCGATCTAAAAGTGGTGATCTATGTCTATTTGTGAATTGACGTCCTAGAGTACAAACGTGCGTTTCTGTTCTCGCCCCACTAGCGGTTTTAAATCGGTCTCAAACAATCGCGTCCGGGAGAACGTCTTGCTATTCACGCGGGTAACCAGCATAGCGGTCATGACGGGGGCGGTTCCCACAACGATGAACAATCGTCCACCTATTTTTAATTGCTGCTCAAAGCATGGGTCATAGTCAGGTATTGATCCGGATACCACGACAGCATCATAGTTGCACGGTGCTTGTTTCCAGCCTTGAGCGGCATCGCCTTTCCACAGTGTCGTGTTTTTTATGGCCATACTCCGCAGGTTTGTTTTAGCCTGTTGATGTAGGTCTTCGTGAATCTCGATGCTATAAACACTGGATCCTAAGGATGCCAGGCAGGCTGTTAGGTAGCCGCTACCCGTTCCTATTTCAAACGTGACGTCGGTTGGCTTGATATCCAGCGCCTGTAACACGCGTCCTTCAAACTTGGGCGACAGTATCGCCTCTCCATGACCTAATGGAATCTCGATATCCATAAAAGCAAGGCTTTCCTGCTCGGGCGCAACAAACCGTTCACGGGGAACGTCAGCCATGACCCGCAATACTTTTTGATCCAGTACATCCCAGGGCCGGATTTGTTGCTCGATCATATTATGCCGAGCGGACTCCAGAGTCGCGTTGTTCATAGGGGCGTGCTTTTAGGCTTATGGAAGGTGCTAAAGATTACGTTGAATAGGGTTTTGGGGCAAGTTTGCATGCGCTTTATGTGGCGGCTTAAAGCTTGTGTAAAATGGCTTACTTGTGGAAACACTTAAATCCACTTAGAGTTAATGCTCTTTCGCACCTTAATTTTACCCACAATTAATCTACCCAATGCTGAATTATACCGAAACAACTGAGCGGGCTGCAGAATTGATTCGTATGGTGATTCCTCGTTTATCACAGGTTCGAATTCCCATAAATCCGATCAATTACGCGCTCTGGTATGAGTATTTTCTGGGCCGTAGCATAAAACTTAATAATGAATTGGACAAGGCCTCTGAAGATGGCAAGTCGCCGACGCCGATTCAAGCTGAACGCTTGTTTCGCATTCATATACTAGGTGCGGATGCTGATCGTTTGGATCGGGTAGGCGCAAAAATCCGCAATATGCTAGATCGAGTGACCAATCTGTTTGAGGAATCCGGAGAGGATATTGAGCAGTACAGCCGTCATTTGGAGAACGCGAAGGCGGCGATGGGTGACTCTGATAGCGATGTCCATGGCCTCAGAGCGATTGTCAGAGAGTTATTGCGGGTGTCGAATTCCATGCTGACCTCCAATGAGGTTTTGAGTAAGCAGCTCAAAAGTGGCGCCTTGGAGATTGAGCAATTACAAAGGGATATCGAAATTGTGCGCACCCAGGCGTTGACTGATCCGCTTACGGGTGTCGCTAATCGTAAGAGCTTTGATGAGGGTCTTATCAAAGCGCTTGGCGAGCCGCGAGGTCTCGGACGTCACGTTGGGCTTCTCATGATTGATGTCGATTTTTTTAAGAAAGTGAATGATGATTATGGCCATTTGGTGGGGGATCGGGTGTTACGATATATTGCGGATACGTTAACCGAGTCCGTCAAAGGGCGCGATATTGTTGCCCGATACGGTGGTGAAGAGTTTGGTGTGATTCTCAGAGGCACCACGCAGGCCGGTGCTATGGCCGTGGGGGAGCAGATACGTGAAGCGATCGAGAGTGCTAAGTTAAAGCGTGGGGATTCTGACGAAATTATGTACAACTTTACCGTCTCAGTGGGTGTCGCTTGCGGGCAGTCGACTTGTTCTCCGAATGAGCTTATTGAAACCGCTGATAAGGCTTTGTATCGCTGTAAGCGCGAAGGGCGGAATCGCGTAATCTACGGTGGAGAGTGTTAGCCGATCGTTTTCCCGTTCGGCAAATCAGCGCCCCCTCCCACTTTTAACTGAGAACTCCGTTTTTTCTTTTCTACGTCCTATCTTATTGACGTTGCAAGCATTTCATCTACGCCGCCTTTATTTTGAGTTTGGCCCGCTAATTGCATTTTATCTGTTCAGGTAAAAATCGAATACTATTTCTACGGATGGAATAAATGCCACAGGAAGAGGGGATTGCTCCCCTGCTAGTGTTTCTGATCGACGCGGATGGTGATGCGCGAGAGGAAGCGCAAGGTATGCTTCAGGATGCCGGTATTGCAGTTTGCGCTGTAGCCGATCCGCGTGAGGCGAGACATGAGCTTGGACGGGCAGATCCGGATATTGTGCTGTGGACTCAGGATCCAGATAACCTGGCCCACTGCTCCATGCTGTGTGGCTTTAACAATGAGGCCATTCGATCCGATATCATTATATTGATGCCTGAGAAGGGTCACTCGCCTGATTGCGACCAATTATGCACAAAGCCTGGTCGAGAAAGTATTCCTGTTATTTCCATCGTTCCCGCAAGTCATCCTGAACTTATTAAAAAATCCTATGCACAAGGCGCGATTGATTGTGTTGTTCAGCCGGTAAATTGGCTAGAGTTAATCCCTCGTCTGCAGCATCTCCATCAATCTGTGAACACCTCGCGGCAACTTGCAGAGAGCCAGAAACGTCTTGCTGATGTTCAGCGAATCGCGGGTTTAGGTTACTGGGACTGGGATATTGTCGAAGATAAGATTTACGTTTCTGACGAGCTTTGCCGTATTTTTGGGCGGCCCAAAGAGCATTGGAAGGGGATTGAATCAATGTTCCGTAGCATCCATCCGCGTGATCAAGAGCGGGTGCAAAGAATACTCCAAGACCGCAATACAAAGGGCAAGCCCTATGACTTTGAGTTTCGCGTTATTCATTCTGACGATTCCGTGCGCGTTGTTCATGCACAAGGCGAAGTCACCTCAATGGGCGATGCGAACCCCGTTTGGGCGGCGGGCACCGTTGAGGATATTTCGGAAGCGCGACAACGTGACGCGACGATTCGAAAGCTGGCCTATATTGACAGCCTGACCGGACTGCATAACCGCGCTGCTTTTTGTGAACAGCTCAATGAAGGCTTGCTATTAGCGAAGGAGCAGGACTCAAAGCTAGCCGTAATCTCCTTAGATGTTGACAACTTTCAGCGAATTAACGCATCTCTTGGACACTACGCTGGGGACCATTTACTCAAGGAAATCGCTGAGC
This sequence comes from Lepetodrilus elevatus, assembly GCA_034780755.1. Taxonomy (NCBI): domain Eukaryota; kingdom Metazoa; phylum Mollusca; class Gastropoda; order Lepetellida; family Lepetodrilidae; genus Lepetodrilus; species Lepetodrilus elevatus. The sequence goes on along the minus strand of JAVCKZ010112324.1, from coordinate 2,446 downwards.
GGTTGCAGCTAGGTTTGCGTTCAGGCGATGTGCTCATGCGAAATGAGGTTGCGGAAAACGTAGCACGATTAGGAGGCGATGAGTTTACGATTTCCTTAAATGGGATTACGAGTTCTGAGGATGCTGCGTTGATTGCGCAGCGTATTCTCGATGATCTAAGTGAGCCCTTTCACTTACCGACCTCAGAAGACGACACTGCCCCCTCGCATGAATTCTTTACCTCCGTCAGTATCGGTATTGCCATCTATCCGGATGACGGGTTGGATGCCGCCAAGCTGCTAAAGCATGCGGATACGGCAATGTACGCTGCCAAAAAGGCGGGTAAAAATCGGTTTCAATTTTACGCCGGCTCCATGAACGCAACCTCAATGCTGAGATTGAATTTGGAGGCGCGGCTGCGCAAAGCGATTGAGGGTGACGAATTAATTTTACATTACCAGCCAAAAATTGATATGACCAGTGGCCGGGTGGTGGGTTTAGAAGCTTTGGTGCGCTGGCAGAACCCCGAGCTGGGCCTTGTTTCACCGGGTGAGTTCATTCCACTGGCAGAAGAAACGGGCTTAATTATCCCCATCGGTGCATGGGTGCTAGAAGCTGCTTGTGCCCAGGCCGTGAGTTGGCGGGAGGAGGAGTTTGATCCCTTGACGATGGCCGTTAATTTGAGTGGCCTTCAGTTTCGTCGGCCAGGTCTTTCGTCCCAGGTCAGAAAGGTACTTATGAAAACAGGGCTGCCGCCGGAGTATCTCGAACTTGAATTGACTGAAAGCATTTTAATGGGGGATACAAAAGGCACGATTACGGCCTTGCATGAGCTAAAAGAAATGGGCTTGAGACTCTCCGTGGATGATTTTGGCACAGGTTACTCATCCCTGAGTTATCTAAAGCATTTCCCACTTGATTACTTAAAAATTGATCGCTCATTTGTGCGCGACATTGAACATGAAAGAGATGATGCTGCGCTCACCAATGCGATTATTACGATGGCGCACGGGCTTGGTCTAAAGGTCATTGCAGAAGGTATTGAAAATATTACTCAGCTCGTCATTCTGCGCGCCCAGCTCTGTGATATCGCGCAAGGATTTCTCTTTAGTAAACCGATACCCGCAAATGAGGTGTTAGCGTTTGTCACCAAAGCACATGAGCAAGGTTTGCCGGGTATCAAGCTTGAAAGCTCCAATCGATACGGAGATCAACTGGCCGAGTTAGGTTCCGCCTGATGAAAGGCCATTAATTTGAATGTAGGACTTTAAAATTTTGGAGATTGTTATGTTATTTCGCCGCCCTCTTATCATCCTGTTGCCTCTTTTGTGGGCGCAAACGGTTACCGCTCAAGCTGAAAACATCTGGTATGGAGGGTTGGGCTTTGGATCGTCGACGCTAAAGCCGAGTACCGGAACCTCTAGCTATACCCTTGATGGTAAGGGGGGGACGGGACTGAACTTGTTATTTGGTCGGCGTTTGAGTGAGGAAATGAGTGTTGAAGGCGTATGGGTGGATCTGGGGTCGGCCGATATTGGACGCGATACAGAGGTCAATGGCGTTCCTCAACAACATGAGAATGCCGGCAGCATCGATTACAGTTTCCTGGGTGTGAATCTAAAATACGATTTTATGCCAAAACCCGAGAAGTTACCTAAGCTTAAACTGTTCGTTAAAGCAGGCCTTGGCTCGATGAGCCGGGATACCAAACTCAGTTTAAAAGAAGAGGGTTCTGTCTCCGGTTACTTTGGATTGGGTGCCGAATGGAAGTTACCGAATGATTTCAGTGTGCGCGGTGGCTTCAACCAATTTACCGAAGATGCGCGGTCGTTTGATGTAGCCGTAACAAAACACTTTGGAATCTCCAAAGGTAGTTTTTCACTGGCTAAAATGAAAATGCCTTCGTTCTTTAAGTCGTCGAAAGAAAAGCGGATTATTACTGAAAACGGCGTAGAAATTATTAACACTAAACCCGTTCCTGGGGCAGTGAAGCGCATGGCTAAAAAACTTAAGCCCACCAGTATGCTCGTGTTTCTTCGCTTTAATCCAAATTCAGCCGAGCTAACGAAAGCGTCTCGCAAGTTGCTTGATAAATCGATCGATCGCATGAACGAAGGTGATTCGATAGGCGTTCTGTTGGTGGGTGCGTCCAGTAGCGCCTATAGCCGTGATATGGCAAAGCTTCGAGGCAAAGCTGCCGGTGGGTATCTTGCTAAGAATGGCTTTCCGAAGAAACAGCTACGCGGCGTAAGATACTCAGAACTGCGCTCGAAGGCTGTTAAGTAGGTCTGTTGGGTTGTTTAGGTATTTAGGTTATTAGGTGTTTAGGTGTTTAGGTGTTTAGGTGTTTAGGTGTTTAGGTTGAACTTAAACTAAGCCTTGACTCAAACGCCTAACAGCCTAACAGCCTAACAGCCTAACAGCCTAACAGCCTAACAGCCTAACAGCCTAACAGCCTAACAGCCTA
>JAVCKZ010112313.1:0-10225 GCA_034780755.1 Lepetodrilus elevatus | reverse complement strand
GAGAGAGAGAGAGAGAGAGAGAGAGAGAGAGAGAGAGAGAGAGAGAGAGAGAGAGAGAGAGAGAGGGAGGGAGAGAAATCTACAGCGCAAAGTTTTGGTTGGGCAAATTTGACTCTTTTCATATAAGTATGCTCTGCGGAATCGTTCAGGCCTTCCTAGAACACTCGGACTAGCGTCATGAGTGTTTTCCAGCTAACCATTGACATGAACTCAAGTACAATGCTAGGGCAAATAGTAATATAGTATATAAGCAAGTTGACGCCCCCAGTGTATAGAGGGAGTTGAAATGTACGTTACCAATTCCGGTACTACTGAACATAGACTAAATCCTCGGTCTAGCCTTTTGTTTAACATCCTGTTCCGTCATCAAATTCCACGAAACAATGCCCCGATATTAGGATAGTATCCTGACGACAAATACAAATAACTAATGTGTCTTCCAAGATAGTGTGTCCATTCCCAAGAACTGTAGAATGTTAATGAATAATGTTACATTCAAGGGGCTTTATCTACTACATACAGAAGCCTACATATGTATACTGACGAATACTAGTATATGTTGTATTTACGTTATATCAGTCTAATGCCGTGTGTAATGATACTCAATCACCATGTTATAGTTGACCTAATTGGTACACACCCAACAAAATTAATTAAGGACCAGTAGCTTTTTTGGACATAAACATGTTGCTTTGTATTAATTTAACAACGAAGAACTTTCAAACAAATTACCAAACTTTTCTGAGAACGATTTCATACTCAACTCAAAAGTGTGTTCATAAAACGTCATGGTTTTTATCATAGCACGTGAGTTGAGCACAAAAGCTTACTCAGAACCACTCGGCCCACCTCAGGGGAGATAACTCGAGGATGTTCCGATTGACTCAGAACAGTTTAGTTATCTCCTCTTCAAAAACGTATTAAGAAAAATGGCACCATATTCCTCAAGACAAGTTCCGAAATTTGGTAGAAGGTTTCCAGACAACATATACCTGCCGACCTCGATTTATTTTTCTTGAGTACTATAGTATACTAGTAATTATCATCTGGTGATAGCTAGAACATTAGGAGCACAGCGGTTAAAAATAGGATATTGTGCAACCAAGAATCTACACTACGTATATTGCACTATTATTATACATGTATATGCACGACTGTCGTAATGGTTGGTTAGATTAAAAATGTACGGCGTCACCCTCTGGGTATAAATATAGTGTGTAACGTGTTTTCCAATAATAAAAAAAAGGTACTTCTTATTATCATGTTATTTAGTGCACACGAACCTTTCGGCCTGGGTGTGAACATAATGTGAATTTCAGTTAAATCAACTTTATCACGAGTAATATCATAAAATAATTATGAGTATCATTATTTTTTTAATGCATTGAATTTTCACATAAATCGAGAATGTGTCCATTTGACACCAATATATTGACATGAAAAAAAAAGATACAGAAAAATATGTTATAGAATAAGTCTCTTATATCTCCCATAATGTTTGATAAACATAGATAAACTGTAAACTATGTGTTATATATATATAATGTAATTGCATGGTAATAATGTATTATTAGTAAACAAAACCAAAGGAGCAACTAAGAATCTTGTAATTGTAAATCCAGAATTCTAGACTTGCATGGACGTGAACGAATCTTGAAAACGGTTCTAAAGCCCATTAAACAAAAAAAATATAAAAATAAAAATATTATTGCGGATATGTTGGACATGGCCATAGTAAAGTAAGTAAAAGTAAAACTAGTGTATTAATAGCTAGACTAACAATACGAATCCACGAATACGTAGGTACGAATTACTAGCATCTCATCTTACATGTGCCGACAAAGGGCTTATGGTATTGATAACAACAGACATAATATTCCGTACGACATACTATACATATATGATAGCTTGACCTACAATGTAATGACCCGAACTGTGTCCTTGTGGCTCAGTAAGATGACTGAGAAGTGAAATTGTCCAGGGTATCCTTTCTCCAAGCTCTCTTATCCACTAATGCGAGACCGTATCGCTCTCTTGCCTGATAGCTAATACACTGCAAAGAGAGCGCTATGATCTGGGTGCTTTGTGAAAGGATACCCAGGCCTGCGTTTCACGAAACGGTCGTACTGTAGTCTTGGTGAGTGAGTGAGTGAATACGGAGTTTAACGTCGCTGCGGGAATCTTTCACCCATTTGCGACGACTGTAGTCTTGGCATAAATCAGTCTGTGCGTCATAATTTTTACTACGGAAAGAAATTACTTACACCTCGGGTTACACCCGGAATACAGGCACGACTGTTCGTGAAGCGCAGCCCTGGCGTCCGTTACACGAATGGGTCGTACTTTAGTCCGGGCGTAAAATCGAGGCGTACGTCATCGCCGCTTATAAGTAAATCAATGGCGCACGCACTGGTTTTTACGCCTAAGATCTACATAACGACCGTTTTGTGAAGCAGAGGTCATGATGCAGTTTACATACACACGTGCCCTGTCGGAAGACGGCAGCTATACTGCACTCGTGCCCAAAGTTCCGCTACTAAATATCACGACCGATAGTTCATTGGCAAGGGTACGGGACAATGTGTTGTGTAAAAGGAACACACGTAGCATATTCGTGGACTGCAAAGAAACGACAAGGAACTATTTTAGTTACTATATAGTCACGTGATACTGGACCATCCTGTACACAACTATAGCATTTTAAGGTGACCTTAGCTCCAGTAACAATAGAAATATACGTAATTATGTGTATGAATATAATACAAGAAACACGTTGGAGATACGTGCAACCAGTTTTGACATAGGCATTGCCATGGACATACTGGACGATAGAAAGACTCACTAAATGGACACTGAACATAATATATTTGAAATCTAAATTAAATTACTGTATTCGTGTTGTTTTGACTATTTGACTTTTAATATACACAGCGTTCTCAACTTCTTACTAATGTTAATTAATTAGTATACACTTACCGACATATACAAGTGTGTTAGCATTAAATACAAATCCATAATACAGTGTAATATGATATTTAAAAGAAGTACGATACTAATTTTCATTGTATTTTAGGCGGACACGTCTATGGCGCCACTTCATTATTCCATACTTTACATAACACTACAGGAAACGGAAATCTCTTTCAAAACTAAACAAGAGTAAAAGGAAATTACTTAACCCAATATATAACGGCATCAAAGTACAGACTGACTATGCAATCAAGGTTCCTTTTGTACTTGATAACAAAGGACGTTACAGCTCTTGTGCGCAATCATTTTTGATCCCGTTATATTAATTAAACATCATTATTATCATATTTCTTGATCTATATCTCCACATGTAACGACGCTGGCTGCTAGAACTATAGGCTATATTGATCTGCGCAAGGTGGTACTCAAGGCGCTATTTCCTTCCCTCTGCACTTTCATTGCAACGGGAAATAAGCAAGTATACACTGTATACCGGTAGTCTTAGAACAAGGCATACAGATCCTGTAACACATTGATCCGTAAACTAAAACACCAGAGAATTAGTGTTAAAGAACGGGTACTGAGTCTGCTGATTATTTGAAAATTGTTACTTTTTGAGTCCAACTAGTAATAATTTTAAATACATTTAATAAATAAATAAAAAATAAACATTTCATTTATAAAGCGCATGACTCCATGCTAATGCATGCTCTAAGTTTAATTTGATTAAAATTTGAAATTAAATTTTCAGAATTTGTTAAAGTCTGCCTTCTTTAACCATCGACCCCTGGCTTACACATGCTAATTTGATACACATTATATCTTCAAAAAATATGTTTTAATCGGTACACCTACCGCGCAGCTGATTATATTCAGGGTAAGTATTCTGCATGAGAACACTTTAATCTGCTTATATTAAAACCAGATACATATATGATGCCACATGGCTGCTGGAAGAATTTTGGCGTAAACCTGTATACAATCTACATAGCGTTAATCAACGACGTCCATCGTATGCACACCACATCGACAAATATGTTATACTATAAAAATAAATATAAATAAAATATATATTATAAAGGTTTAAAAAACAAGAAGATACAGGGGATACTATAAAAAAAAAACAAACAGAAAGATGTCCAAAATTGTAAATTAAATATTATCTGGTGTATTATAGTTTACGGATGACTGGCCCTATGTTATATAATATAGTATGTTCTGCATGATTCGTGTGCATGGATAGGCCTACTCAATTTGGCACTCTCTAATTTCCCTTAAACTTACAATGCATATTTACATTATTTTGTATATTTATCTTGTTATGTCACTTTCACTCTTAGCTGGAGTTCCACGATACGTGATTACGTCTATGCCTACTTCACTTACATTTATAATTCAAGATAAGGCGATTTTGTTTCAGAAATACATATATAATATTTTTTCTTACACGTAATTTGCACTAGGGGTGTTTTTAAGAGTTTTGCTGATGCTGCAAATTTCGAATATTCTGTTAAATATTGTTCTATTATTTTATAAGCATTAACTTCACAGGAGTTTCTCTCAGACATTACATAAGGGTATATCGCCAAGAGCAGTACGTTCGGTGCAGATGGAGCGCTGTAATGCATACGGGCGTTGTGTTATCTTTGAGAACTGGTGCTCTTTGAATAAACACTGATTCGGTTAAAGATCAAATTCTTCAGCCTCTACAATACCACCGTTGTGCGAACACCACTACAACCACCCACCCCCACTCCTCAATAAATAAAATATAAACTCGTCTAGACTATATCAAGATATGATTGATCATAATGTTGTGAAGAAGATTTTCGCTGCACTTTGCACGTCGTAAAGCAAATAAGGGCAAATTACGCCTTTAAATTTGATACTTGGCTCGTTTGTATGTAGTTACGTATGTCCATATCCATATCAGCCTACCACTCGATAGTACTGGGCACCGTTTCAGGAACCTTTCGTATCCTGTAACCCTGTTGTAGGGGCTCGTATATTATTGTAATTAAGACCCCCATAGATATAATCTCTGCCAATGAAGATTCCTAATTCAATACTCGGAACATTATTATTTCTCCGCGTACCTCGCATAATGCATAGATCGCCAACCTTTTAGCCAACTTACTTTTGGACGTTTTGGCGGTTGAACGTTTTAGCCATACCCCGTTAACTATGGTATGCAGGCCTATACATAATAGTCAACATGCCAACAAGTAATTTCCTGTCATTTTCCCACTAACCCGTTCAAGATAGAATACATGCAATGTCCTACGCTGCAATACTTGTATTCTATCTTGAACGCACCTCAGAACGTATTATAGCAGGAAAACAACTCAATTTACGCCTTATTTTGACTGAGGCCAACTGTATTATTCCTATCCGTAGGATTGGTAATTTGGTATGCATCCTACTAAACCTTAAGCTGAAGTTAGTGCGTATACAACATCATATTGTAGTGCTTTGCAGAAGCTCTTCCCAAATACTAGTTTCAACCCAAGAAGGAGCTTCAGGCTTCATAGAAATTCCACAAAGCTTACAATATTGGAGTCAGACTGTTCGACGTTTGACATTTTACTACCTGGAGTGTTTTGCCATCCAAACGATGCGCGCGCACACCGGGAGGGCTTTCCTCTGTGGTCAACGCCGCTTCCAAGACAACAGTTCTTTTTCTTTCTGACTTTCTAAGATTAAATGCCAAGCTGTGTTATGTTCACAGACTCTTTGGGACACGTGTCCAATTACTTTTACATCTGCGCAGTCTGAGATTTCTGAGAATGCATGCATGTGTAGTGTGTGTATATACCAGAACTATGTCTGCAGTATTCACCGTCAGACATATATAGTACTTGCATATTCGCCATGCTATCATTGGCTATAATGAGCCATGTTTGTGGATGTTCGTAGCTCAGTTAGGGGGGTCGGGTAAAATGAGTGCAAAATATTGAGATATACCAGTTCAGGCTATCAATTACTAAACTAAATGCATGTGGGATGTCTATACATTATCGTTTATTATCTCTGTTTCACTAGCCAACTAAATGTCAATAATAGTCATTTAGCAACATGCAACATGGCTACACGAAGGTAATTAATTCAATAGTGGGTTTTACAGAGAACCATAGGGCGACTTCGGTTATAAACTATAGACAAAATTCAGCCACAAGCAAACAATTTCAGAAACGATCACATCCCCAAAACAAATAGGTGTCCTGTTTCAGTATCCTAACACAGTCATAACATGATCCTGACAGAACACTTTCACCTCGGGTGTCCTGTTTCAGTATCCTAACACAGTCATAACATGATCCTGACAGAACACATTCACCTCGGCTGTCCTGGTTTATTTTCGATATTCAACTGGCCAGGACACCTCCCAGGATACCTCTTTTATTTGTTGCTGAAATACAAGAAAACACCGGTAGACTATTTATTTGACAGCAAACTAAAATTAGAGTTACGACTCACAAGAAACATATGATTGCGAGTTAATATATGAATCGCAAAATCACGAGCACCATAATCTAAAAATAGCGTACAAGAGTGTTGCTCGCGGCCTAGACTTCTGCCAAGTCACTTATATAGGCGGGTATATTCAATGACGATCCATAACCTGCCGCATGTCGATGTGTGTGTATTTATCGTCTTCCAGCCTGTAACCGTCAGAGGTGGTCCAAGTTCACACAGGCATATATTATCACATAAACACATGTCGTCGGCTAAACGCCAGAGATAAACCAGTACCTCTGCATTCTTCACCAACAGCCACAATGCCAACCAAAAAGGTCCCAGCTCTTCAGCGGTTCACGAAAGGGTCGTAACAATAGTCCGGGCGTAAATTAGTAGAGGTTTACGTCATTATACTGAGAAGAAGATTGTATGCTGACCGCCCTGGACCCGAGATTACGAAATCTTTTGAGTACGATTTCACGCTCAAGCTCAGATTTTAAATGGGGATTTGTGAACAAAACTTTAAGTTGAGCATGAAATCGTAGGCTATTCAGAAAAGTTTCGTAATCTCGCGGTGCCTGATATGATTACTATACGACTGTGTATACTTAAACCGTCTTTAAAATTGCTTGCTACTTTCCGTTACATTTTTAAACGATTGTGTTGTTGTATAGTTAAAGCAATTGATATTAATTTCTAAAACATTAAAACAAAAATATAAACACCCTGTAATAATCAAGTCCACAATCATCAGTTTTGATCCAAAAATCCTTAACGTTTATTTAAATTATTTTTCAAATTAAAAATACATTGACCAATGCACATCTATTGATACAGTACACCAGCCATAGATTATAATCTATGCACTAACTAATTATTGTTAACCTTCGTTAAACGTGTGATAACCAATTCCAGTCTAACTAATAATACAGCAGACACTTGGTCATTAATTAGGCATGTTGCCGCGATAATTACTATTTAAAATTGGACGGACTTGCAAGCTAGGCTGCACGGCTTTAATTCAATGTTTTTCGCCTGTGCTGTTTTCTGTGTAACGGTTTTTGTCCAGAATGCACACCAGTTTTGGTCAATTTCGTAGTGAGGATGTTTTTAGGTCAGCACCAGTTATTTGTAGCATAGTACCGTGTAAAGTTGCTAGTGTCTTCTCATTATCGTTATTACATTACGTATCTACAGACTCGCCGAACCTATTTAGCCCCTCATTCATTCTGTACTATATGTGTACGCGCACATGTGTCCACCATGTCGCTAATTCCTGTTCTCTGTGTTGACAATGCTGTTGTAAATCCGTTTTTAAAATACCCAAAAGAGATTGGTTTCGACGACTAATAACCCTTCGTTGATGAGAAAAGCGTAATTGAGAGAACATTAATCAATTATTAGTGATAGCAGATGCCCGCTTAATCGCGAGCAATTCCAACTTGTGTAATTGTCTATTTCTCCATGAACGAGTAATTTGTCCTGGTGATAGCGATTTTGTATCAACTTTTGATAAAACGTTATTTGCAGTGGAATAGAAAACGAATAAATGTGTCTGGTTAGTTGTGGTAATGTTTGCTACGCTGGCGGTTTTTCAAACATAATTGGCCAGAATCACTGGGTCGAGTATGCGCATGCTCCACAAACATGGCGACCGGAAGCTATGGGCATGCGCTGCCTTTTCCATGACCAGTTTGCATCCGGTTGATGACATATTATGTTAATTAAGACGTACTAGTATTTAGATCTATAGTTTGAAATCATTGTAGGAATTATTTACGAAACTCTATCAAACGTAACAACAATACAATGGCTCAGTTACAGTTTTACATACTTGAAATTATCAGACTTGTAAACTTTTCTTAACTAATTTTGAGCAGTATACAGTGAATTACTACTTAATGTGCATATGATATGATAATAGTGATACATATACATGCAATTTCGGACATCTTTTAGAATGATTAAAGCTAAATGTGAAAACCTCGTTGTAATAGAGTAAATTCAGAATCGTGTATTATTCAACGAAGAGTCTTCTGTAAATATAGTAGAGCGTATTCCTTTCAAACACTCGATCGGCCCTAGGGTGATGGAATTAGCCAATGACCAAACACTCATTCTACACAATTGGCATGATATTCAGTTGGTTGTCGCAGATCACATTTCTGAATCTGGTTTTAAAAAAAAATCAATTCAAATTTGGCTAATTTCATCACACGACCGTCACCCTAGGGTAGGTCGAGTGTTGAATCGAATACGCTCTTAGTCTACCTTTAACCATATTGAAACAACATATATCATTGAAAGTACGCTGGTTCATTCATCCTGAAGGTATCTGGCAATTAAAGGTAGCACGACGGATAAGATCATGAATATGTACGAGACTAGGGTGTAGATAAAACACATGAGCTGCGGGCTTCTTCAGATAACAGAATTGTTCGGACACAATCTGTATTTTGCCTTGCTCAAGGATGCGTAGGTAATGAAATGATCTTGAAATTGAAAACAACAAATAAACAATGAAATACAAATATACCCAGGTATTTTTCCAAGGTGATTTAGTAGTAGTAGTAGTAGTAGTAGTAGTAGTAGTAGTAGTAGTAGTAGTAGTAGTAGCCTAGTACTAGTAGTAAACTGGTAGTAGTATTAGGCTAGTAGTAATAGTAGCAGTAGGCCTAGTAGTAGTAGTAGTAGTAATGGTCGTGGTGGTGGTGGTGGTGGTGGTGGTGGTGGTGGTGGTGGTGGTAGTGGTGGTGGTGGTGATGGTGGTGGTGGTGGTTGTAGTATTAGTACAGTATATTGTATGGTTATGTAATGACTTACATTTTATTTGTTTACATGTTATTTTTTTTATACCGTAAACAGCAAAATATGTCTAACTTAAACCTCACTATAATAGTAGTAATTATTAATTAATTAATAATCAGTAATTTTATTCACGAGCAGACTAGTTTTATCTGGGATGTGCGCGGAATAACAACCGCTCGTAAAATTGATTACATCCTTCGGAATAATATATACACATGCAGCGGTTTGTTTATAAACACACGTAAAGTAGACGAGATATCTTGCATAGTTTGGTCATGAGTAACATATATTGTCTGTGGTGGGAATAATACTATGCTAAGGTTTAAGTGTAAACGAGCGGTCCTAGACTAAATAGCGGATGCTAGCTAGGCTAAATAGTCGGACATCAGCGAGACTTTCTGAACTCTTGACCGGAAAGATTATTGACACTGTAGATCTACGTATCGTACTGAAGATGGAAGCTCGTTTAAAACTGTTGATAATAATCAGCGTTGGCTTATGCCCAGAATATCACCCAATGTTTTATTGACATTGGTACAGTGCATTTATCATTATTAGTCTTCTAGTAGCAGATAATGACAGTAATTTTGGTTAATTTGGAATAGAGTATATTACTGGTATTACAAAATGTAATGGGATGGTTGGACACTTCTGTTCTTCACATGAAGCCATTTTAAGAATATCTAATTACTTCCAGTTTGCGAAAGATCTCAGCTACATTAAAATTTGGTGTCACATGCAATATGTTAGTACATGTATATGTACATTTGTATGTTGTCTATGAGTGCGACTTTAATAAATAGATCTGTTTGGCTGTCTGCAATATGTTATACGTACCTAAACTGACGCAAAACACTCATTTATTTCCAATTTGAGTGGATAGGTATAAACCATTATGGTCTTGAACTGGATACATACCGACTCCGTGGTGTAAAGCTTTGAGCGCCCGCCCGGAGTGCGGAAGATCGATGGGTCAAACCATGATCGC
>JAVCKZ010112302.1:0-10226 GCA_034780755.1 Lepetodrilus elevatus | reverse complement strand
CACACACACAGACACACACACACACACACACCCATACAGAAACATATCTCTCCTCTCCGTCCCTCCACCCATTCCCTCCCTCTCTCTCTCTCTCTCTCTCACACACACACACTGATAGAGAAAATACAACTTGGTTTATGTGGATGTTGAATGAACATCAGCAGCAAAGAGCGCACGTTCTACCTGCTGAATAAGCGTTCTATTTCTGCATGTGATCGGGCAACTTAAGCCGCCTTCAGCAGGGAGAGGGTTAAACCCGGGCATTGTCTTGGATTATCACAGCCGCTGGACACTGCAGTAGATGTGTATGTTAAACGACAACACGAATTCATGACATGGCAACACAACCTACGCCAAGATCGATAAAGCCTTCAGCATACCCAACACGCCGTCAAATTAACTTCTTACCTGGTAAATAAAAAAAATGCAATTTCCAAAATTACCATACTTCATCATAGAACCTAATTATGCCAGTCAAACATTCCATGTCAAAATAGCTTGACCCACCATACGTTGTGACATCCCGTGTTTAAACGTCATCAACGCTGTCGAAAATCTCTGACATCTAAAATAATACATGCATACAATTGGCCACACATGCATGTCATATATTGCAATAATTCAAAACTGTATACATACCCCTTAGCTATCCTCGAGGAGAAGTACTCCGTCGGGCGCCATTTTCTTGCGTGTCGATAGGAACTGACACGGATGTCGATGGAAATGACGTCATTGGCATAAAGGGACATCGGCATCAATGGCTTCGCCGGTCGTCAACTATGTCCGTATTATAAGCATCGGATTGACCCCTCCATATGGCTAGCCTGCATGTGCACTTTCGTCCCCGGAGCATTTATCCGGGCACTTACCAAGATACTATATTTATATTCGGGTCGAAGGCATAAATTGCCTCCCGGAACGATTTGGAATTGCTCCGTAGAAGGTCTGAGACGCAGTATCCATTTGGAAGGAAGTTGCAGTAATTTTATCAAAGTTAGCAAGATTAATTAGACTGTTTACAGTTGCCTTCTAAACTTAGATGTCATTAATTATGAGTTAAGATTAGCATTGCATTCATATAACCTTCTGCAGCTGTTAGTTTGCAAGAATATCCCGCGGGAAAGCGGTATTCGGTCAGCGAGATAAGACGGCCATCTTATTTATTGATCCTGAACCGTGGTTGGTCCTAGCGGGTACTGCTTGGAACGAATCAGCAATTGATGAAGAATCGATCATTTTCTACTAATTGAGGACAGTGTTAACGGCACGGGCGCATTATGGGTAATATTTGCCAACTGATAGAAACAAAGGCTCCGGTCTTTACGCGGATGTGAAATGTTTGGTCGGAACTGCTATGGTCGCCATGACGACCAGGTATAGCCTAGGCGAAGCAGCAGCGGCGCGGGTTTGTTGACACTAGCTGGCACGAGCTGCGTGGAGTCATGATCAACACCACAGGAACCAATCACATGTTGTATGACTTTCTGTAGCCTCTATTATCTCTTGCTGTCTAACTCTTGCTGTCTCTATCGTTAGTATGTCATGTTATACTTATTAGGGCCTACTTATAGTAGTAGTTTTCTTCTTCTTCTTCTTCGTCATATTTCTTCTTCTTCTTCTTCTTCTTCCTTCTTCTTCCTTCTTCTTCTTCTTCTACTACTATTACTACTACTACTAGTACTACTACTACTACGACTACGACTACGACGACGACGATGACTTCTACGACTACTAACTACACTTATTTATTTATTAAACTATTTATTAAATTATTAATTTATGTATGTATTTCATTTTTATTATTTTTAGTTATATGATTAATTAATTATTTACTTATTTGTTTTATTTATTTGTATTATTATTATTATTGTTATTATTTATTATTATTATTATTATTGTTATTATTATTATTATAATTATCATTGCAATTATTAACCAAACTACTAAAGCGGGTTAGAGAGAGAGAGAGAGAGAGAGAGAGAGAGAGAGAGAGAGAGAGAGTGGAGAGAGAATATGAGATAGATAGATGGAGAGACAAATAGGGAGAGCAAGGGAGGAGCAATATGAAGGAGAAAGAAAGAGATGGAGGGAGAGAGATAGATAGATAGAGAGAGAAAGAGAGAGAGCGAGAGAGAGAGAGATAGATGGAGAGGATAGGAGACACAGAGAGTGGGAGAGAGGTGGAGGAGAGAGGGAAGGAGGGAGAGAGAGATAAATTGTAAGAGAGAGGGAGGGAGAGAGTGAGAGAGATAGACAGACAGACAGTGAGAGATAGATGGAGGTGAGGATTGACATAGTAAGATATCGAGAGACAGACATTCACACATTGATAGACCTTGGGTTCCTATGTTTAAGATTGAATGTCTCAATGTAATTCCACAATGCATACTATTTCTCTCTATCAGGTTGATTCCAGGACTGTGTCTCAATGTCTCAATGCATTCCACAATGGTCTAACTACATATTATCCCTCTCTATCACGTTGATTCCAGGACTGTGTCTCAATGTCTCAATGCATTCCACAATGGTCTAACTACATATTATCCCTCTCTACCAGGTTGATTCCAGGACTGGTGCTGAGCTGACGTACAGTGAAGTCTCCTCTGCCGTCAGGAGGTTCGCGCGCTCTCTGCTAGCTCTGGGCTTCAAGAAGGGCGATGTACTCTGCCTACTTTCTCCCAATATCGTCCAGTATCCCATCGTCTTCATCGCCGTGGCGTCTGTTGGTGGCGTCGTGCAGGCAGCCAGCCCTCTGTACACACCAGGTGAGCAATAACACACTCACGTATTGGAAACATCATCAGTTTGGATTACCATGATCGCTGCTTTAACAGTATTAACTTTGGCTAGCGCTTGTTGTAGTCGTACATCTGTAGAAAGAAGCGTCATCTCAATACAACATGCCAACATAGTCATTATAATATATGATGCCAAGTATCAGGAGACTAAACGGCCCGGGTCGTGTAGGGTAAACTAGTCCTTTTGGCTCATAGACTATTTACAAGGAGGCAATCGGAGATATATTTTTGAGGATTGAGGGAAAAGATACATGATGGATTCCGACTCCTTCTGCGAGCCACACTAATCCTTGTCATTATTCGATTTTTTTCGATTTCTTTTTTTAAATTGCCACTTCAGTTTTTCAAAGAATGTCAAAAAGATTTACAAGGATTACGATCCACACATGATGACTGTATTAACGTTGACGTATTATTGAATCTCATGGTGCATCTTGACGATATGGCGTTTCCAATTTCCCATCCGTTCTTTGTGGATGTTGTCCAGGGGAGCTGGAGACGTCGCTGAACATGTGTGGCAGCAGATTCCTGGTGACGATACCCCCCTTGTTGGCCACCTTCAGGAACGTCAAGAAACACTCGGTGGAGGTCAGTTTACAATTGCCGTATTAGTAAACTGTTCACGTGTATATATATCTAATATAAAGTAGCATTGGCCGCTTCTTGCTTGTCTAGGGTGGTGTTCCATTGACTCTCCAGGACAAGCCTGAACGTCCAGGACATGAATGGAATACGGGGCAGGTGTGTCCAAGACGCGTCCAATGTGTCCACGCTGAAGAGGCAAATTTATGACGCCACAAACACAAACTGCAGCAATATTTGCCTCGGCCCTCTACTTCCGTATACCGTGAATGGAATCGTCGCAAATGGGTGAAAGATTCCCGCAGCGACGTTAAACTCCATATTCACTCACTCACCGTGAATGGAACAGCCCATGCAGTCCATTCGACTGTTCCATTCACGGTATGGGATCTCCTGGACTTGTAAAAGAGATTGCTACAAGAGTGCTCACGGTCTCGCAGTAGATATGCATGTTTTAGATTGTCCATGCCACATGAGTGCAAATCATACGAATACTGTATTTCCTTCGTAACTCTGAACTTTCAGAAAGTCATCGTCTTCGGAGAGGAAGAAGGTTGCATTAATTTCTCAACACTCATCACACCAAACATATCTGATGAACCAATCAGCGACCAAGACATCAACCCGAAGGAGGACGTGGTCGCCATCTTGTTTTCTAGCGGTACTACCGGAAAGCCAAAAGCTGCGCAGCTTACGCAATACTCAGTTGTCGCCAACATCCTGCAACTGTTGTAAGTTGAACAACAAATACTATATAGTAGCCTATTTTGAAATTACGGCAGATGCATGTATAGTGAATTAGCATACGTACAGAAGATACCATTGTTTTGTTTGTATTGGTATTTGCCTTTCGTTACGCTATAATGTTATGTAGTCCTAGGATGCATCAATATAAGACCAGCTGACGTTAGACAATAACAGTTTATGTTGTAAATCACGATAGGATGCGATGTGATCACTCTTGGAATGAGTTGGACTGTATCGTAGTTATACGTTAACTCTTCCATTTCTATTACGTGTTATACTAGAGCTCAAGGCAATCTGGTGGAAACAGACGTCTTCGCCAGCTTTCTACCGTTCTTCCACGTCTATGGACTTGTCCCTCTCATGGCGACTGTCCTGTACCTTGGAGCCAAAAACATCATCCTGCCCAGATTTGACGTCAAGGACTATCTCACCATCATCCAGAAATACAAGGTAACATTGAAGACACATGATGGACATACACGGTTCGTAATAGTGAAATATATACTAGTAGGCATATAGAGAAAGTGTTCGAGTTAAATCCACATTCCGAGGTCACGTTTCCAAAACTGTCATGATAGAATGTGTATCATTCTTTATTCCGTCACTACCTGTGGGAGCATGTAAGTTCATTGCGGCACTGTGTGCTACAGGTGTTGCAGGTTTCATCCTTCTGTATTCAGCGAACTAACTTTTAAAGTGGCTGTAATTCTCAATTTGGAATTGTTACAAAATAATATTAATTTATATATTTTTTTAATTCGTATTGCAGGTGACTGTTATTCACATAGTCCCGCCTGTCATGGTGTTGTTATCAAGACTTCCTACCATTGGTCAGTTTGATCTGACCAGTGTCACGCAGATCATCTGCGGAGCTGCCCCACTGAGCAAGGAAATTGAAGCCAAAAACATCGAAATATTTAAAAACGTCCACTTCATAGCTCAAGGTAAATTATGTGTTTGTTGATTTATAAAATGTTCTACTGGGTTATTAATGTCGATATGGTTCCTTCATTGTCCCGTGTAGGATGAACTATTCTCGCAGCTTATTTTACCTTCAAATCACTTGCTCATCCCCATATTAGTATTTGAATTCTGTATAGGGGTCAATACATCAAATGGAATTTCCACAACGGTATATGTAGAGGGTATATGTTTATAGACAGTGTATTACATGTATGTCGCTGTCCCAGGTTTTGGGATGACAGAGTGCCAGGTGACGCATCTGACGAGTTTTGGGAGGAGCAAGTTCGGGTCTGTGGGACATCTACTGGCCGCCGTGGAGTGTAAGGTGAGATCATAGGAGTATACGGTGAGATCATAGGAGTGTAAGGTAAGATCATATGAGTGTATACTGAGATCATAGAAGTGTACGGTGAAATCACAGACCTGTCCACAAACCGTAGTTAAGTTAGTTAACCCATACATAACTATTCAAATGTACACAATCATGTATCCTATTTTACACCCAGTAACACATTTTCTTGATCCTTCACTCTCAAGTAACTCCTAATTGTACTGAACATTTAATGGCACAGTGTATCATGCTTATTTCGAATACACTTAGATTGGTGCGAATTCAAATAATCGTATTTATCTTTGTAAACTTGTCACCAGATCATTGACCTGGAAACTGGTCAGACCGTACCTGCAAACAAAGATGGCGAACTGTGCGTGCGCGGACCCGCCACCATGAAGGGTTACCTCGGTAACCAAGAAGCCACAGACGCCATGATTGACAAAGATGGCTGGTTGAAGACAGGTAAGCATACTGATGTAAATGCTATGATAGCATGAATATTCAATTAACTAACTGCCCATCCGTTGAATTACTGGCCCGTTTACCAAGGATCAATGTTTCAGTCTCCATGTTTCAGGTGATATCGGACACCTAGACGACGAAGGGTTCCTGTTTCTGGTGGATCGCCTGAAGGAACTCATCAAATACAAAGGTTTCCAGGTGAGTAAACATGAAGATAAATGTATGAATATTTTCCCCCATGTATTAAAATAACAGTAAATGTAGATGTAATTGTTATTTCAATATACTAGTATTATAGGCTACACAGTACGTAACAATTTATTATTACGGACCAAGGTATCGTTTCTCGAAGCCCATATCCACTATGAGACCACAGCACTCTCGTAAGTGCCCCGTCGCCTTGAATAATAAAGAGATGGTTACGAGAGCGATTATGGTCTCGTAGTACTGGTAGATAGGAGAATTTCGTGAAACGAAACTCTGCAATTAATCGTCCATTCATAGGTGGCGCCAGCGGAACTTGAAGATATTCTGCTGAGTCATCCAGATGTCGCGGATGTCGGGGTCATTGGTATACCGGATGTAGAGGCTGGAGAACTGCCAAAAGCCTTTATTGTACGGAAACCAGGGTCAGAGGTCACAGAGCAAGACATTCAGCGGCATGTTGAGGGTAAGTCTGAGTCATTGAAGGACGTTTCCAGCAATGGCTTGGGAAGGCGTACAATATGTTGGAGTACATCTCTGTTTGGGTTGTATACTCCTCAGGGTGTTGAAAGGTGAAATGAGTGCACATTGATTCACTGACCGGAGTAGTAATGTAGCGCTCAAAATCTCGCGCTTAGATTTGGTGCAATATACGCAGATTAATAGTAGTAGTAGTAGTAGTAGTAGTAGTAGTAGTTACTGTAGTAGTAGTAGTAGTAGTAGCAGTAGTATTACCAAAGGCGGCGCAATTTATTCTTCCAGACAGTATAGGATTCTAGAACGGAACATTGCTCATAGTTCATTCTTATTTAGACATAACTAAACACATTGGAGCCAGATCCTTATAATATATATTATATATTGAAACAACACGAGTTCAGTGTTACGATAGTCCGTATTACCAGGGCCTTAAATCTATGTTCCCAGTTCTGGGAGCAATGCCAAATACCCAGCTATAAGAAACGTAATTTTTTGATGACATGAAACGTAATGTTTTGATGACATGAAACGCAATGTTTTGATGACATGAAACGTAATGTTTTGATGACATGAAGCGTAATGTTTTGATGACATGAAGCGTCTATTTGTATGACATATGTTTGTGTTGTGCAGGCAAGGTGTCGACGACCAAGAAGCTGCGTGGCGGTGTCTGCTTCATCAAGGAAATACCAAAGAGTGCCAGCGGCAAGATCCTCAGACGAGTCCTCAGAGAGATGGAGAAGAACACTATTCGTTTATAGACTGATCCACACTATTCGTTTATAGACTGATGACAACCTTGACTACTTCACTTATAACATTACTAACAACCCTCGCTGAGCATCCTGATCAATAGTGCATATACACGTATAACTTATGTTCAATGTTGTATAGACTATTATGTTGAATTAAAAATCATAAATGCCAGTTCACGTTTTTGGAAATGGACACGATCATAGCGGATGTTTACGTCCTTTTATGTTGATTGGGCGTTCTCCAGCATTCTTTTAGCAAATCCAATTAATGATGGCGGTATCTTATCTATGGTGTAGTAGTTGCACCAGCATAGAGAGCGGTTGATTCTGTTCGATCCCAGTATGGGTCATACGAAAAGACGTCGAACTATGGTGCTTGTTCCTTTGTTCGAAGTAAAGGGATACGGCAAAGACTCGGAATCTAAAATATCCCGAGTAGGATATGCATGTTCTCACTTCAGCATGATATTCCAGTCGGTGGAAATGCGGTTTTGAATAGGGGCATGGATATACAAAACATGTTGGCGGTGATACTATTGAAAGAATCTTGAAAGCAGATATGAACTACAAAGCTCGCCAGCCGGTGAACATGAAATACAAGTGGAAAAGAAATTACTTGAAATTGGCCATGCCAAGAATTCTTTGGAAATTTATTATTCCAATAAAAAAAATGCACATTCAATTGTATAGTCCAGATTTTCATAGTATAATGAATTGTAATAAATTCATAAATAAGCTTTATATTTTATACAAAACCATAGTATACAAGGTAAATATTGACTAGTGTAAAGTAAACATTTCATCAGCTAGTACTGTCTGAAATAATTGATTTATCACATAATTTACAACCCCTAGATCCTATAACAATACTGCATTCATGTACCTGGCAAGTCAAAAACCCATTGTCCGATACTACAATGCTATTGGAATCGGAACTTGTGCCGCAACTGTCTGTAACTTTATCTCCGGGAGCGCGATCATGCACACAGTTGCATTCCTGCGCACAATCCTTGATTCCCAATTCTTCCCGTTCGGCAATTGCCAACAACTTTGATCTTTCACATCTGTCGTGTTCCGTCTGTGGGAGTCCATTCACCTTGGGATCTACGTAGATACTTGTACAGCCATTGGTGAGCGAGTCGGATCCAGGTCCAGATACCATGGACCACTTCTGTTCGTGACCATCGGAGAACAAGAGAAACACCAATCCCCCGAATGCATATATTGCAGCAGTAATGAAGAAAAATATTCGCCATCTTGCCATGGACGGCTGAAACACAAGCATCGACGTTTTCTTGACTACATGCATTTGATATTTGTCAGTGTACTATTGCAATAGAATTCTCGACAAAATAAATTAACTGCCGGAAATCGTCGGAAATCGCCCTGAGGAATGTTGGTACCATTCTTTTTCCAATATGTTTGAAAGTTCTTTAAGAGCATCTCGTCTGGAACCTGACCATTCTTCGTCCATAAACTAATATACAGCTAAAGTTGCATGTTCAAAACGGCTACTGACCGTTATAAATTTGGTTGAGTATATAAACTCAAGTAAGGCCAGTAGCCATTTTGGACATGCATGTATACATTTAGCTTGTATATAAATATCTGCCGTTGCTAAATATATCTTGAGGTAGTACCAGAGAAGTTAAAAGCATCCGTTGATCGACTCGAGTTGCCATTTTGTTTCCGGTATGACTCGTCAGAACTTTATACAGATGCAACAATGTACATTGTTAAGGTGACATATTCCCTCTCTCGCTCACTCACAATATATACACTTGTTTTTGTTGTTTTACCATACTTGTTCGTGAAAATACATAGCTTTATGCCAGACGAGCTATTCGTAACAGTACTTTAAGAGTAATGAATCATTTGGTTACCGTGCAATTACGTTTATTTGTCTTAAGAAGACGTGTTATGTCGTTACCACTTACATCATTGTTAGTAAGGGCACCTGCAACTTGGGGTCCAATAAAGCCTGAAGTCGTTCCTATTGCATTGGCAATACCCATTAATATTCCTGGAAGAAACAAAATAAGAAACTCGGACCTGATCATTCTTCATACATATAGATAACCATCCTCTCGCACCGGGGATACTTTATTACGCTCAGGACTCGCTGCATTAGTACCGCACTGAAGTGTGAACGTAATTAAAGGTACCCCTGTGTTGCGAGGATGAGAGAACGGGAAGAAGTCCTATTACACCATTAATAGTAATAAAATGTTCTCCAATGATTTCGTTGCGTCTGTATGAAATATTCCTCGGCGACATGGCATTAACTTTCTCCATGCTAAAGGCAACCGGAGATGCCCCAAAGACCAATGCCTGTTCCTAATCCAGTAAGGAGAGTTAAATTAAATATATAAATTCAAAATGGTTTATCAATTAATGGGTTCTTTCCTCGTGTTTACCAGAGGTGCCTGTGAGTTGGCGCTTTCTAAAATGGGGAAAACACTTCGAATACACGTTACAGTATTAATGTTATCCTAGCTTCGATCTAAATACTATAATTCGTGTAGGCCTATATACTAGTAGTTGAACGTACGTATTACTTACCAGCGAACCTGGGAGCAATGTCTATATGATTGACGTTGTAGCCAGACATGGTGAATCCACTGGCACCCACACCCAGCGCCAGTAGAGTGACAGCTAGGACAGGGTTACACCCCACGTTTCCCACACCCACCATCAGACAGGCCGGGATAAATAAACCTGATCCATGGAGGAATAGTTTGATATTAAGGAACATATTAGTTGATCAAATATATCGGTAATTACTAATTAGTAGAAGTGGTAGTAATAATGAAACGGAGGATCGTGCCGATCACCCTGGGATTCGAACCCGAGTTGCTGGATTGCGAGTCCAACGCTCTACCGACTGAGCCAAAGGGGTAA
>JAVCKZ010112291.1:0-10227 GCA_034780755.1 Lepetodrilus elevatus | reverse complement strand
GGAACGTTCCGCTATTTATCTTGTCTTTGATGCATCAACTGAACTATGAACGAATTGCGAGAAAACGTTAGATGTGCGTATTATATGTTTAAGTCGTACCACTGAGTTATGTCCGCTTAACAATACGACCATATTCAGGTTGTCTAGCACTATAGACATGTGTCTACCAAATAGCGGTGTGAAGGTATTTGGAAGTGCAAACATGATTGTATGTATGTAAAGTGAATGTATTTTGCAGTTATAGTTAAGAACTAGTCAAAAACAACCATAAACATCTGTGATATTATGCCTTTAAACAGTGTCATTAATAATAATAGTAGTAATAATGGCCATTTATACTGCGCCATATCCACCCACTGATCAATGATTGCTCATATCATAGCACCACTCAATACTGCGCTACCTGTCTTGGTACTGAATGCATATACTTCTACTAACACCCAAGATAAACATAGTGTCTTAGAACATGAGCTGATAGTGTTTATCTCTCCAATTGACTTCTATATAAACGATACTATTATAACTATCACTTCCAGAGTGGCCTACTCTGCGACTGTGATGATATCACTCTCAGTTACTCTATCATATTACCTCTTCAGTTCATTGCGAAACTGTTTTATAGGTCACTGTTATTTCTCTTTAAAAGGTCCTTTGAATTATATTTATGCATATGTATATACTGTTATTATGATATATTGCATACGGAAGTTCCCAGAGCAAACAAAATATAAATGTCGCCGAATGATATAAAATGTACTTAATTTACAAACCGAAGCATTGGCATGCTACCTTAATTGTTAGTTTATAAATGCTACACACATTTAGCTATTGCTATAACAAATATTAAAAAAATATACTGAAATTTGATATAATATCAAAGGTTATTTTCCACAATAATACTGAAAGTCATTGAAAGTCAAAATAACGGGATGAATTTCCACGGATATATGTTCTTATACTCTGAAGATAAACGTTGAGCTTTCATTGTCTTGTTCTTTTTCAGAACATAAATCAGATCAGTAACGCATTTTAAATCAATCTTTAATAGTATTCTACTTGTTCTTGTTCTAACACGTTTACACTAACCATAGAATAAGCAACGTGAATTACATAGTTTATATGTTTTAGTTTACCGATTTATTATAGACTGAGATTATCACATGTAGTGGCCCTGTTACTAAACTCGGTAAGAAATATTACATGAATCAACTACCCACTATTCATTTAATATTTTGGACATTTTAACTGTATAAGTACAGTGGTTTACGCCATTATGATTCACAACGGTGAAAATGATGTGTGGGGAAATGTTTGTATGTATATGGAGGCATAGACGTCCATATTTTGAAATTATCGTACGGAATGCTTAAATAGTGGCTCACTATTTGCCAGCCGGACTTTAAATGCCCCCAAATCCATATAAAGTCCGGATATTGAAGCTTGAAGCTTTATTCGGCATATAATGCACGGCTGAGCTGGAGCATATAAAGCCCAGTGAAAGTGAAACAATTGAGAACTACTTTCACTACTACTTTCACTTTGTCTTGACATATTTTGTAAATATAAGTGTCTTGGAAGGATTCGATAACATCCGAGCCTGTCGATGACGAGAGACCGCCTCCTTGTGCATTAATTATATAATAAAGCATTGCCCTGTTTTCAAAAATGCTCACATTTTTGGTTTTCTCACGTTAATACAGATTGTACGAAGTCACCTTCAGCTTTTGACCTGTGTACATATGTAAGCCGATTCATGTCCCGTAGCTGGAGCACCCAATGCAGATTGTTGTCGCTATGCCACGACAGATGGTCAGCGGCAAGGCTGTGTCCTTCTTCACGCTGTGATCTCGTCATCAAACAGGCAACGTCAAATACATTTCACGCCCAGTGCGTCGCAAGAGACGTCACTTTGTGAGATCTAAATCTCCCCACATTAAGCTCGTGCGGAGATAATATGGGAGACGGTATGTTGATTCACAGAGTGTAACAATACATTGTTATGGTAGCATACCATATTATATTAAAAGAAACACATTCTGTGAACCATTTCTTTAAAGATTTCGCATTCAGAAAGATACCATAAAGCGCTCTCGTATCTACATATATCACTACTGGCATCGTTTCAAGAATATTCTTATCTGAAGTAGGCCTACTACCAGACCATATAGCGATCATATATATATGGTTATACTAAGTTCTTACGGGAGCGCTATGGTCTCATTCCGGATGCATAAAAGAAATCCGTGCAATAATACCCAGGGTATTTCATCACTCCAATTCGATCTACTGCTTAAATGAGTTCTGATTACACCTATTTTTACTTATTTACATTTTGTTGTCAAAAATATTTATTTGAAAACTTCCGGGATTCACGAACATCATGGAGATGACTTGTGTTAAGTTTCACATGTTCTATTGCAACTACAGTCATCCCATACCTACCTATACATATCCCCCGAATACCTACATTGACTTCTTCATGAGATGGAACAGATAGAGAAATTGTTTCTTCGTGTTCGTAGTGTTAATATAGAATATCTCTATTTCAATTTCAGATAACAACTGATTAAATAAATCTTTGTGCACGCCGGGGAGTTAGTGTATATATAGATTATCTGGCGACTAAGTTAATGCGCTATATGATAAACGAATTTTACTGTTCTTCTGTTATAAGCTATACGTCGAAAAGTACATTGTTGCTGAAGCCCATCATTTTCTTAAATAAAGTAACGCCATAGGGCCACAATCAGGTACATATGAAAGGTAGTAAACGAGCTACCATAACCCTTAATTAATTCTGGTGAGTATAAATGAATCGTCCGAACAAACATAGTATAAGTTGTGAACTACAATTCATTTCAATTCTGAAATACATCGTTAATTATTTACCGAATAATTATATACCTGGGGCATGTGTTTAATTGTCATTGAAGATCTATTTAAATATTAAAGCTATATTAGATGCTACAATGATAGACAATTGACATCGGACTTCATAGAACATTTTGTTTTTGGTCAGACGAATCAACACCCCGAAGGCAGGCGTGGAGCGACTGCGCATCACCATCAGAGAACCAGTTCAGAACTCGTATTAAATACGCTTATACGAGATTTGCGAACTCTTTGAGGGAGGAATTATCTGGCAGTGCCGGGCTAATCTAGTGATGGCCCTGATTGATTCGCTTGTACTCCTCTAAGTCTGGATCTGCCAACGTGTAATCAACATACTACATATGGCCGCACTTAATTGGAGAGAGCCAAGGTTACTGGTCAGATGTCGGCGTAATTCGGAGTCGACTGTTTCTGTCTACTGACTACGTAGAAGGTTAGGCTCTGTGGTTCCGACAGGGAACTAGTTTAATCACGTGCAGGACCAGTCTGTGTCCAAACCGGAAGTTGTCCATAGCAAACGTGCCGCTTGGCACTTCAGTGTAATGCTGGGTCGACAGTTCCTGTCTACTGAGTAAGTACTAAGGCTCTGCGAATCCATCAGGGAACCAGTTCAACAATGCACACGGTCATTTCCATTTGGATTCACTGAGCGACATCCTCAGATGCGAAGTTCGTGTTAAAATGCAAGTTGTTCAAAACCAATCGCCAGTTTCATTGGAAAGATAACTTTTCTTCATCGCCACACTTCATGTGTTTATATGAATATAATCCAAACGTCATACACTATACACACTTTGTCAACATAGCTCTTTGGTTAAGAAATACCATTGGGCATTTGATGGTACGTGTCATTAAAGGACACGTTGACATATCATACGAGTCATTACCCAAGCTTAACGCTCTATTGCTCATAAGCTTTTACCGTGTTCTAATACCGAACATAATGTCAGCATATTGTATCTACAAACACATTAGGCGCACAGGTTGTTTTCATTTGATGTACGATATTTAACGTCGATTCTACCATCAGTTTAGCTTCTCCATACGTATACAGTATGTTAAATTTACATTGATGAAAACAACAAAATGCAGATTTAGAGTGGTGATATAATGTTCGTTATAAATATTTAACAAAAGGTCTTTCACGTGTGACATTACGCGTTTACATGCAGCAAAGGCTGCGGGGTATCTGATAAATGGAAGCAGACAGACATCATTGGAATGTTTAGATGATCTCAGTGGCTACCTATTCGTACGGTAAGTTAGCCCACTGATATCAGAGTTGATTGTGAACGTGAGGTCATAACAAAGGTCAAACCATTGCATTTTCGTGCTACTTAGAAGCTTTCGTTTCAATATTTTCAAACCACTCTGCTTATTCTAATGTTGAAATATTTACGTCAATTAATGTTTTGCTTGTAAATAGACCATTCGTATTGGTGGACTTGGTGGCGGGTTTCATCACATCATTGATAAGCCACAAAGGACCTAGTTTCGAATTTGACCTATCATCCAGAGGACATCGTTTCACATTCGGAATCCCCTATATCGACATGCTCTGTAAATATATACTGCACCGACCGTATGTCCAGACCTGTATACTATCGCTAGTGCTTGTTCGCAAGCACGTTGCGCTCCGTATCACTTGTTAGTTCTGCAGACAGAACCCCGTCACCCATCAGAGGTCGCTCTCTTGGAGACTGCCATTTATGAACACACCCGTGATGTGATTCCATTAACTGTCGGACACAATTTCCATCGACAAGCCCACGCTATCTGGTTCTGATTCCCGATTCTAACAAGTCTTCCGTATGCTAAAAGGCCATAGATGTATGAGTTTCTTTACAAGGGTATCGGCGTCTCGGACAACGCCTTGCATGGAAAGGACACCACAACACAACACTAAGATTTTCCTCATTGTTGTCATAGCGCATGTGTAGAGCTGACACGAATGAGAATTCCA
Organism: Lepetodrilus elevatus; assembly: GCA_034780755.1. Classification (NCBI taxonomy): domain Eukaryota; kingdom Metazoa; phylum Mollusca; class Gastropoda; order Lepetellida; family Lepetodrilidae; genus Lepetodrilus; species Lepetodrilus elevatus. Next base: position 5,372 of record JAVCKZ010112291.1, on the reverse strand, counting down.
ATGTCAACAATCATTATTTTTCGAAAATGATTGTCAAGTTTTATGTTTTGGTATGCTTTTATTGTTCTTACCCTTTTATTAAGTTGAAGTGTGATCGGTTAGTTCTTGAAATAGGCAGACAAGGAAGTACTTTAGGATACTGTAATAGAGTGTACTATATTAATTGAGGAAATACGTTTCATGTATTCATTCCTTCATTATAAATGTCTCCCATTAGAAGTGCGGTCGGTTTAATTCTTGAAATACTCAGACAAGGAAGTGCGTGAGGATATTGTAATATGGAGAATACTATATTAGTTAAGGAAATCAAGATCATTTATTCATTATACATATATACTTAGTTAATGTTGTGATGTGTTCAATAACTTGATGTTCTAATAGAAAGCATGTTTCATTAGAAATATCATACTACTGTAAGAGGACATCCCTTATGAAATAAGTAAACGCATTAGTGAAACTCTGGGACACTATCTGAACTATCTTTAGTCATAAATAGATCTCTGATGACTGAACATTGGCAACATGGCATCATGCATTTACTAGTACTCTGAAAATGCAATGTTTGTAAAAATATTATATGCTACACAATGTCAATGGGAACAGCTGTAGTATAACGATGTATTGATAAATATATGTATTTGTTTTGTTCTGCAGCATTGAAACATAAAATAGCATAATACATACTATTACTATGTTATCCCTCATTTAAAAACGGTTGATACGAAACACAGAAATATAGATTGGATATGTATGTTCGTAATTATAGTATATCCTAGGCTGAAATATGCACCACTGTTTGAAAAGGCAATCAGCGCGTTTCCAGTAGAGAAAACGCATTGCATGCTTATCATCTGAAAGCTTCCTGGTGCGATCATCCTATTACATATGAATCTGTTGCCTCTAAATAGTATATTGTATATGTTATTAGACTAATAACGTATTCTTTAAGTCACAAAGATCCCAGCGTGGAGAACACGGTGGATCCCTCGCGAATTATTGCTTCTGTTTTAGATACTGTTAGTTGAAATCCTCGTAAGAAATAACACTGCTCGAGGCTGTAAAGTCTTGCTGTGGTCGACTATTAAATCTCAGAAAAAAAGATATAGTCTTCCAATTTCATTCCATATATTGGCATAATAAATATGCTCCATTTTGTTTTGGACCGATCGTCGTGACGTTAATCCTTGATCAGTTAAGATGGTCTTTGCAATTTATCCCAACTAACATTTACACATTAAACCAGAAAACACGAACGTTGCAATCCATTTACTATGTGGTTTACATATTGAGCTAAGTCAGAATTTGTAGTACCATTAATTTTGTCTATCTAGACAATGACTTAAAACTCAGATTTACACACACGCACACACTCTCACCTTCTCTCTCTCTCTTTCCCTCACACACACACACACACACACACACACACACACACACACACACACACACAGACTCTCATACACACAGACAGACAGACTTACACACATAAATACAATCTCTCTATCTATCTCGCTCGCTTCTTCTTGCATGCTGCATAAACGTGTGGTATTAATCGGGTGCTATACGTTAGTTATTGGACCAGGACCATGTATCAACATACTGGTATCTGTGGAGCACCTTGTAGAAGCTGGGCACAGCGTGCTAGACTTGAGTCAGTACCAGAAAACAAAAACAGGCGGCAGCTTGTCCGCCCCCGACTTCTCAGTTACCTGAAACATCCTGCCTGCATACCTGTCTCTCTCCCCTCCTCCAACACCCTCCCACCTCTCTTTCTTTCTCTCTCTCTCTCTCTATCTCTCTATCTCTATCTCTCTCCCACCTCCCTCTCTCTCTATCTCTCTCTTTATCTCTCTCCCTCTCTCCCTAGCTCTCTCACTCTCTCTCCCAACTCTCTCTCTCTATCTCTCTCTATCTCTCTCCCTCTCTCTCTCACACACTCTCTCTCTCCCTCTCTCTCTCTCCCTATATCTCTCACTCTCTCTCTCCATCTCACTCCCTCTCTCCCTATCTCTCACTCTCTCACACACTCTCTCTCTCACATTCTCTCTTCCTCTCTCTCTATCTCTCTCTATCTCTCTCCCTCTCTCCCTATCTCTATCTCTCCCTCTCTCCCTATATATCTCACTCTCTCTCTCACACTCTCTCTCCCTCTCTCCCTCTCTCTCTTTCTCTCTATCTCTCTCCCCCTCCTCCAACACCCTCCCATCTCTCTCCCTCTCTTTCTCTCTCTCTCCCGCTCTCCCTATCTCACTCTCTCTCACACTCCCTCTCTCTATCTCTTTCACTCTCTCTCTCTCTCTGCCCCACACTCTCTCTCTTTCACTCTCTCTCTCTCTCTCTCTCTCTCTCTCTCTCTCTCTCTCTCTGACCCACTTTATATCTCCGTCAATGCATCTTCCACCATCTCTGATTAACCGTTTCCTCTCCATCCTTCTATGCCTCTGTACTCTTCTCTCTCTCAATCTATGTCCGTCTTTCTCTCTGTATTTCTACTTATATGTCTGTCCTCTCTCTCCTACTTCTTTCCAATTGTCTCTCTCTCTTTCCATGTGTCTATATCCATTTCCCTCTTTCTGTGCGTGAATGCATGCGTATTATGTGTATGCCTGTGTGCGCGCGTGTTTGTATGCATAGGTGTGCGTGTGTGCTTAGCCACCACCAACCTCTGCCCTCGATCACCTCATCATACCTCATCATACATATACCTTCACACATTATCTCTGTAGTCTGTGGGACAACTATTCCCCCTAATTACACCCCATACATCTAGACGTTATGTTATGTGTCTGTCTATGAATCCTTTCTCAGGGCGCTGAGCATACATAATGACCTGCCAGATAGCATTTCACGAAATCTTCCGAATCCAAATTAGTTTAGCAGAACACAACATCCGATTAAAAGACGGAATGCGTGTCTGGTGTGATCATATTTTAGAAGTCGTATATGATGGATGGTCACCGGTCTAATATAGATGATGTACGTGTACGCACTATGAAACGAGCACCGCCGGTGAACCTACTTGCTCTAGTTTAGACATATTCCTGAAAGAATATATTATTTTCGTTTACAAATGTTCATCATACACAGTTCCACCTTTAGATCTGCTTTGTCAGGTGTATATAGTGATGCATTATGTGAATAGATATTGTGCCAATAATAACATGTATTGATTGTTTTACTAAAAATATATTTTGTAAACCAGCAGGTTAAACATTCTTCCTATATAATTCGTCCATCTGTGTATCTTCTATTCTCATGTAATGTGAAGATGAAGCTAATACCCCTAGTATATAAATGTAATTAATATACATGTACTAGTAATATCGACTGTTATTGATGTTATAATGTATCAAACAATAGCTACCGTATGCTACTAACTTGGTGAACGGTGATATTGTTTTGGCACTATTTGCACTAACGGATACAGTCACGTTTCCTGATCATCAAATCATGACTAAATATTACTGCCATTATTCAAGGGAATACTTGTGTCTAACATATGTGATTAGTCTAGAGGGGAATAGGTTATTATGGAATAACATCCCAGCCACATCCGGGTGGTTGGGGAATGGCGTGGTGTGAATGTCATTGTACAGAAATAAGTGATAGAAAACATGTTAACACGAGCCAAATAGTTAGCGAAACATAGGCAAGAGCTCATAGTTCTGAAATACGATACAATCATCTATAATTAGAATATGTTATTAGCCGAATATTTCAAGATATCGATATTATTACTTTATCAGTATAGGTCATATTAGTTGTTTTGCATACAGTAGTATAGATTAAACTTTCACATCTCGATTTCTGTATATAATACGTATCATTGTTTCCTCTGGTTCTGCATGATAGTTAGTCGCTGTACACATATATGTGCATGTGACATGTACATTTATATTAGAAATGTGAAATAATAAATGTTAAATTATTTTATTACTGGAATATCCCTAGTAGAGTTTATAAGCATTCATAACCACAAAAACAACGGAATTAATAATTAAGGACTATTTGAGGTAATACATTGAATTATAAGACGACTATTTCAAGATTAACGCGGTGTCAAAGAAATAAACAGAGCATCGTTGGATCTCAGTGATGTTGGAGCTCACCGTCTTTCGTGGTACCCTGTAATCATAGTACAGAGCATTGGATTCGGGTAGCAAGTTAAATTTAATATCATAATTAACTTATTGTCCAAACTCAAAGACCAGTATTCGATCATACTGTTGGATAGCAGGCATATAGGCATAGGCATATTCCTTCAGTCTATACTTGACATCGTTCTCGTAATTAAGTTCCACGGTAAACAAACATACTCCTCCTACTGTTCCTCTATCGTTGACATGCATGCATTAGTGCACTAAAACGCCAATCAAAAATACAGACTATAAGTCAAGTGTAACTACAACCAACCAGGGTATCGTTTCTCGAAGCTCTATTATCCGCTAAGAGACCATATAGCACTCTCTTAGCAGTGTATTAGCTATCGGCAAAGAGAGCGCTATGGTCTCTTAGTGGATAAGAGAGCTTCAAGAAACGATACCCTGATCCCCATGTTTAAGAGATCGCTACGAGAGTGCGTATTGTCTCGAGACAACCTTGGTTTCTCTGCTCGCAATGAAGAATCATCCCTATGCCAGGTAATTAACGTATGTGACGTAACAGGTGCGTACAATGTACAACAATAAGCCCCGAGTGATAATTCAGGGTAAGAAACTTCATCAAAGAAGTTCTGAATGCTTATCCTCAACACGTGCATCTATGTTCATCGTGTTGCTTTCTGCTAATGAGTGGAACGAGCGCTCGTCTCCTCACAGCCGCTGCTGATTGCAGGAACGTGAGGAATCTCTTGAGGTAAGCACCGTGGAGTAGAGAGTTAATCTCACGTTCAGACACACGTCACTTGAAATCCTCAAACTCTCTTAACATTTTGATGCTATCAATCGAGGTTAAATAGGGAAGAAGAAAATGAATTTAAAGCATTCCACGTGGCTTTCCCACGGTTACCTTTCTTCTGGAGGTTCTACAAGAACACGGGCTTCCTACATGTGTGTTACGTCTGTGTGTCGTGAGTTGCTCATATCTCCACCGCCACTATACACTACTTCTACTATACTACTGCTGCTAGTATTGTTGTTGTTGTTGTTGCTGTTGCTGCTGTTGCTGATGCTGTTTCTTCTTATTCTACCGCAGCTGCTGCTGCTACTACTACTATAGACTATCAATAGTCTCGGAGGGTTAAAGTAAATCAATAATATATCTTGGTATTATATTTATATGAAAGGAGCCACTGAAATGCTTTACCTTGTTCTCCAGTAATCTAGACTTGCTTAACTGATATAGGGGAATATTTTCAATAGGAGTTTTTGGGTGAG
>JAVCKZ010112280.1:0-10228 GCA_034780755.1 Lepetodrilus elevatus | reverse complement strand
TATGCACACTCTGATCATGATGACCAATGCTATGCCGAAGGCTTCTTACCAAGCACTGCCCGTCTATGCACACTCTGATCATGATGACCAATGCTATGCTGAAGGCTTCTTACCAAGCACTGCCCGTCTATGCACACTCTGATCATGATGACCAATGCTATGCCGAAGGCTTCTTACCAAGCACTGCCCGTCTATGCACACTCTGTTGTCTCCACATCCAGCTCCGTCCTGCACCGAGTCCTGGAACGTCACCGTCCGGTTGTCCTTGCCGCTGTTGCTTCTACACACCAAGGCGCACACAGGTAGAGGGCTGCTCACGGGTACCCACGTGTAGTTGGACCCTCGGTAAGGAACTCCATCATACTCTCTACACTTTTCTTCCCGTAAATCCAGCTCCCCATTTTTACATTTCTAAAACGGAATTGGCATACATATTTAAAGTCTGTCACACATTGTTTTCACCAAAAAGAAATCCTATTCAAAATATCCCCATATAGATCAGTTAATCAGGTCTAACACATTTATGAGTAATGGTATATACTGAACAATACTGAATAACTAACTTGTACATACATATAGAAATGTGTATTGTTTCGTCATGCTATTTGGAATACTAGTATCTGAACTAATTGGTTTGGTATGTATATCAGTCGTAAAGGCATATCAGAGAGCTGGTGATAATATATTTCACTATTAGTATGGCAATATATGCTAGGTCTAACACATTATCCACGAGAACATAAGTACACTTGGTTACTAAATGTGTTAGGATTACTTTATGTTTATTAAAGTATGTCGTTATGATAGAAAAACGTCAATGATTGCGCTGTGCATCATTACCTGTTTGTTGCAGACCATGTACTGTGGCGACTTCTCACAGTCTGTTCCACCCTCACACACCCTCAGACGTCGGCTGACCCCACCCCCACAGTCTCGACTACACGTGCTCCAGTCCTTCCACGAGTGTCTGGCCTCAGTGCCGACTAGGAACTGCAACACAAGACACGACACGTCAAGAAACGCATGAACACACTCATTTAAATTAATTAATAATGCAGAATACACGCGAGTACTATTTCAAATTACAGGTAAGGCGGCCGTAGGGCGGATTTAAGTGAGAACTAGTATGGTGTCCACCCCTCGAATAACGGACCAAGCCATAGAACGCTCCGCTGGTCTTATAAATTAGACCAAATGGAGAAAACAAATGTAAATTAGACCATTTGCCTATAGTCAGAGGTGCGACATTAGATCGATCGGGTGGTAACCACTAGTATATTAGATTAAATGTCTCAATTATCTAACGTTTATTTGACAATCTCACTATACAAATGGAATATAAAAGTGTACCGTTACATTATGTTATATCATAGTATGGTGCTAATACTATAAGAGAAGAGTAGTCCAGTAGATACCATTAATCATTTATCCATGATTTAACCAACATTTTAGTTAGTTAATACACTGACAACACTAAAGCAGCCAAGGTTTGAAGCTTACAAAACAACATTGACCATGAAGACCACTTAAGTTTTTCTTTGCGAAGAAATTATTGACGTGTTCAAATATTTAAGATTCTCTATTATATGTAGTATATTTTTCTAATAATTCTGACCATAGTTACACATTTTTGTGTGTGTATGTAACCCAGCTTTTCCGACATCTAACAGACGAGACGACCAATTAAGATTATGAAATGTCAACAAAAGAAACAAATATATTCATGCTGTTGAAAATATGAAGAGAATTTATAACATGACGAAACAACCACATCTAATATTTTTATCAACATTCTTGGTTTAAAATATAATTCATATCAGATTTGGCTTTAGAAATGCCAGCATATTTATCACTTTCAAGAATGCCCTCTCATGATCTACACGACTGCAATGCCACCCCACGGCTTGCAGCTAAGTGGTGAAACCCAGGACAAAACACCTGTCAATGCCGAGCAGCCTCGTAGTGGTACTGCCCACCAGGTTCTATCTCAGGTCTGTTACATAACATATAAGAATCCTCACCACACATCCGTGAAAACATAGCAGTCGTGCCGCATGCATACCAAGACGGTTAATAACCTTTTCATCTCTACTGTTTGAAGGGACCCTTTAATAGCGACTGGTATAGGCTCCTATGTGAGGGGGCTGACATTTTGTTTAGTCTGATCAAGATTCCAAGACCGAAATCTGATACATCCGTATAAGATTGTCACACGCAAAGTGCGCGGGTATTTTATAAATAGCTTCACATGTAGGTAATCAGTCTGGATGCAGTATACAGCACTGGAGATACATTGAAGCACGTACAAAAACACGTAACAAAATAACACTTTGTAAGATTGCACTTCCGCAAGAATCTAACGCAATTTGTTGTCCTACAAGATGTGACATCAACATAAAAAAGATTATGAAGTTGCTCAGAATGTCAACATGTAGATGATCTTTATCAATAAACAATAGCTTTACTGAAAAGTGTAAGCATCTGGTGTGGAGTCTGCAGTACTAGTCCAGGGTCAGCGCTGCGAACTCCCACAAGAAACTGAACTGCAATCCTGAACACAAATATATACGTCACAATGCCACTGGAAGCTGCTCCTAGACATAATTCATTCCGATTTGTTATCTTGACACTAATGCAGATGAAATTACAGTTGACACAAACATCCCTTAATTAAATCTTTATCTTTGAAAATATATCGGAACTGTTGCTGAAGACTAGATCCACATGACCACGTGCGCCGGTGCAGATACCCATATCAACAATAGCATCACTGGTCGCGATCGTCTTCGATAAATCCTCCAATGGTCACACGACCCCTTCTAAGTTCAACATGGCAGTTAGAGTTACTTGGATGTGCAGAACGTTGAGGGTACCAATTATAACCGGAGTGAGTTAAGCTGTGCATACCCATGCATTGTGCAATTGGACAGCGGTAAAGAACAATAGTTTGTATTATTGTTGTATTAATACCAACGTTTCGCCAAAGCCTTAACGTCGACTATTTATCTATGTTTTCAGAAGGTTAGCAAACTAAACAATCGAGAATTGGGTGACATTGCAGTCGTATACTAGTTCTAGTAGATCATGACAAGGAATTCTTGACCTGTATTACTATGGTGGCATCTGCAGAGCCAAACGTGATCGGAATAACATTTTGAAACCAACAAAAATAATATTTGTTAATATATATTTATTTGTACATTCAAAGACGATGTCTACACGTTGAGGAATATTGTTCAATACTCTATGTACAATGCACAGTCGCAGATTGTAGGCATATGTTGTCGCTTTGAACAACGTATCTCACCACTAGACTGACCCAAGCCGAGATGTATGTGTGGCCGCGATGTTAAGTGAGATAATCGCTACCTGGCAAAACATTTACCACATTTGTGATCCTATAACCGAGTTTCCATGACAATCTGTCAAAACATAAGGTTACCCGGTAAACACTTCCTTCCAGATCGGAGAACACCACATGAAGACTACACGATGTTTATAGCACTTTTACATGATATACTAGTAGCCTCAGCTCGCTAACGGTTCCGTCCGATATACTACGACAGAATCTATAAAGAACATACAGAAGTAGATGGAACTAAACTTATCTAACGTCTGTGGAAATCAAAACAAGAGTTTTCTACGTTGGACAACTTATATAAAACATCTCAAAGTGTGGTATGGTTCCTCGTCGAATAACATGTTGCTATACTCTTACGAAACATTATCAAATGATTATCTGAAGAAGAAAAAACCCTTAGTCTCGAAATTCCCATTTAGTTATCTCTGTACTTTTAAGATATTAGGACGTTGCTTCTTCAGAGAATACGCCTGTGTGTATTTTGAGTCATGTATCTCAACAGCAGTAGATAATGCATAGTGCAAGCTGCGGTAATATCAGTCTCAGCGATGCGTGTTACTACAAACGTAGTCCGTAAGCGTGGGAATCTGAAGAAGAAAGAGGTGCCTTTGCCGCGTGGAAGCAACAAAACGTATAGTACTATTATATCTGCGACTACTCAACACGTCGGAGTCGACCTTTTCGGGTAGAGAGTTGATGACCGCGCGCGGCAAATGTCAGGCTAAACACGACACAGATGCATGAGGACAGGGTACAAAGGTCGCTCTGACACGTCAGCCGGTGGGTGGGGGTGGGTATCGCGTAATGCAGAGTCACCACGGTTGTCATTCATTCTGACGGGAGGTGCTTGTCATTGTTGTGAAGCGCCAGACAGAGCGTCTAGAACCGGGAGTCTGTTTGCTTCATGTCTACGAGGACACGGATCGCTGGAAGGTTTGGAATTCTGGCACCACTCATGTTCTATAGAATATGGAAGGGTTGAAGGCAGGTCGGTGTATGAAGCACGTACTGGCGTGTGTTATAGGCCTACCCGTCGTGATAACCATCTCCCATGCTAAATGATCGGGCACCCTCCAATAGGAAAATAGCTGCTTTCAAAGGTGCCTTTCAGTTAGCGAAAACAGACGAGAGATACGACAGATATGTATCAACTTCGGCTCACGTTACCCCAAATACAACAACCGTAAAAGCGAAATGCACCACCCAAGAAACTCGGGTTCCATAGAACTACGGTATAGGCCTATTTATTATTTACCATTATCTGTTTGATGCCAGCGGGTATGGATATTGATACAACAGGGGCGCGTTCAAAGACACACGCGCTGAGTAAGCCGCTTAGCTAAACTGGTCCCCTGTCCCATTTACGGTCAACGCGACTCGTGAGACAGTGGCTAGTTTGGTAAGCCGCTGGCAAGCCGCTTGCAAGCCGCTTGCGTGTTTGAACGACCTCCAGGTTCCTACTACAGCTGATAGTCAAAGAAGCATTGGCATCTGAACTCAATACTATACTAGTGAACTATTTACGCATACAAATATTATTGTTTAATAGTGACTTAACAAACACCAATATACTTGGACCTATTCGACCTATTCGACTCTACTTTAGAATGTTTACTCCTGCATGCCAATGATGCCGTTCAGGATATACAAGCATATACTGAGACATGCCACGTGTGCATCTGCTGCATCTGTCACATGCAATGTCGGTGTCACTTTTGCATGATAATCTTAAATGTCGAAGCGGTCTAAGATCCTGACACGGTTAAGAAGGTTTTCTCGTAGAATTTTACGCCTTAAAGGCCAATGGTGAGTAACGTAACACACGTCCTTCTTACTTCCGCGGAAATTCTATCCGCCATGTTTAAATCAATCCAAACAGATTAGATGGCAGCGTGAGTCTTCAGGGGAGCACACCCGGATGTTTCCCCTGACATTTCAGAAGGTAAATGCATCCCAAGAGAATCTTACAATTCTCCGCCAGCTAAACCTACAAGCCAGATTACACACACTCTGCAACTCTACATCTGTAAGTTGGAGCAAGACCATTCCTTGGTAAATACAGTCATCAGTCTATGGAAGCTTCCAATCATAGTACCAGTCTGTCATATTCACGAATCTTCTACGAATATAAAATTACGTGGTTGAAGTATTTATCTCCGAAAATATTGCTTTTCCATCAATTAAAGAAGCCCACAAAGTCGGAAGACGTCAAGACATCTTTCTCGTATTTCTGACGTTGCAATAAACACGTACTGACAGTCTGCAATTGTTAGTATTTGGCAGCGACGTAAGGCTTCTAGAACCTTACAACTGTTATTACAGTGGCTGACTGGAGCCAAGGGGAAGACCTCAGTAACACAGTCTGCCTACAGGATTGGGTTCACTTGTGATTGCATACTGACAATGATAAACAGACGAAGTGGTAACAATTATCTGTTCTTGGTCCGTGTAAACCAGGGTGACCCCTAGACTAGTAGGTTCACTCAGTGTCTTAGGAATACCTATTTTACAAATACAAGTAGCCGTTGCTATATAGGAATTCCATGTTTACGTATAAGTAGACGTTGTAGGCCTACTCTACTAGTTACTATAAAGTCAGTATCTATAATTAATACTCTGTCCTACATCATAACCCTGATGAATACAGCAACCATCACCTGATACTGGTAGGGGTATTTGTTCACCGTTACCAGACGTAGTGGAATCGCATACTGGTAGTACATCATTTACCATTACGAAGAATTATCCTCACAAGAGAAACCTTCTTACATGCACATTGAGTAGCTAGTCTAGACCCTATAGGCGTTATATAAAGTACTTCTTATTATCATGATTCTTCTTCTTCTTCTTCTTCTTCTTATTATTATTATATGTAGTAGTAGTAGAAGAAGAAGAAGTAGTAGTAGTAGTAGTAGTAGTAGTAGACTAAGTAGTAGTAGTAGTAGTAGTAGTAGTAGTAGTAGTAGTAGTAGTAGTAGTTGTACCAGTATTACGACATTTCGCGTTACATATTTCGTCAACCAGGGTATCGTTTCTCGAAGCTCTCATATCCACTGACACCATAACGTTCTCGTAAGTGCACAATCCACATGTACAGTATTAGAGATCGCTACGAGAGTCCTTATGGTCTCGTATTAGAGAGCTTCGAGAAACGATAGCAAGGCTGCAATCCTAACGACTACCGGTAAATGCCAGTTTCCAGTAACGAATGTCCAAATACATACTCTTTGACTTCCACACACAACCATATCATGAGTTCTGGTTAATTCACGCCTATTGCCCTTCCATATCAGCTCCCTTCAACATATTGTTAAACACCTCGAGGGCACGACCCGTATGCCTCCCACCTGGCAGACGTATGTGTGGCCACTATTTATAAATTAAGACATACATTACCTACACAGTCAAACCCACGTGTTCTCTACACTCATCCACGTGTGCGATTCTTACCGGATTTGGTCTTCAGATAATGCTCCTCTAAATACTAAAATAGGTCCAGTGTATCGAAAACGTCAATCCACTTCTTCGGGTATTTTAGTCAAGATTTAGCTGACAAGGTTATCGTAGAGTATATGAGGATATCGCCTATGCATGTATTACTATCTTTCATTAATGGTTGCATTACATGATGCTCTGAATCTCTGGCTATGCGGTTCAGACCAAGCTCAATACATGTATCAATGTTACAGAATATATGCTTAAATTAGTCATAATGTAAATACATATGCTCATAAGTATTCGACTATATATGTATATTCGCGCATCATGGAATTTGGTCTCGTGACCCAATAGCTTCATGCTAATGACTCAACATTCATTTCTTTAATGAAATGGAAAATCTAATATTCATGAATGCATTTGAGCTCATTTAAATAAAACTGCAAAATATTTAATAGAAATAAAAGAAATCCTTTCAATGAAGACTTTAATAAAAAAGAAATATCACTTCACCGACAATTTTGATTACATCACAACCTGAGATCGTTGTGTGGTCTGTTAAAATAACTCTTGAGTAGCGAGTTAAATAATTTGAAACCTTCCAGACGGCTTCTAACGTTAAGAACACTACTTCTTCAAACGTGCAAGAAGTAAACTGTTGAATTTAATCCAAACAAACGGAATTAGGTCTGAAAACACGTAAATGGTGAAGTTGTGAGAGAAAAACTGTGAAAAATCAGCTCTGGTTTGCATAGTTGACACGGCTTCCATAATGTCGTTTATGTGGCTGTAATGACTACATGACGCTGATTTTGGCCACCCACATCGAAATATGGGACTGGACGGCTGGCAAATTGAAGTAACGTATTTATGGACATTAAGTAAGTCTAAATGTCAGGATGTCATAAAAGAATCAACATGATTTCGCCAGAACAAAGACAAGTGGTAATGCGATGAATTAGTTTGTTGAGGAATAATGTTTTCGTTTGAGGAGTTTGTACCTGGACGTGACACGTTGAAGAGGGAATGAGCATATGTCCTTTCCATAAATATTGTACTTAGAAATAGAAACTGTTTTATTTGAGATAATTGCGCATCAGAATAACCTAACTGAAACCGTAATGCTGTTAATTGATTGTAATGCTGTGATACAGCCTGTTGTACGTTGTATCTAATTGTATCTTGTTACATCATAATGTAAGCATGAACTCACCAAATGCCCATGGGCATATTCTTGAAACGTCTTTTCTTTGCGAATGTGTGACTTAGGCTAAGAAGATCATAAGAACGCTTCGAGAATAGGCACCAACATTTTTAGGTTGGTGTGTTTTAAAGGTGGAAAAAAAAGAAGAGGTGAATACTAGTATACCGTCGATCATGACTGTTTAGCATTATGATCATTGGCGTAGCTCTGAAAGCAATAAACAAAGTATTTTAAATAAATAATACAAATAAATAAGTCAAAACTATTGCTGGTTTGTTGCAAAGATTTCAAAGCTTAATATATAATTTTACTTTTTATGTAAAAAAGATAAATACTGCGTACTAGTATATCATTTTATAAACTCTTGATTACAAACTGTATTAAAGTTAACTACTAGTATACTAAACTATGTATACACTGGCCTGGTCCATGTGTTGAAAGTATAGTTACCCTCGAATTATCGTATTATCTAATGGCCTTTTTAATACGGGGACGCACATCGAGCAGTAACCCTGGTTGGTAGACGAAATTACACATTCATTTTAAACAGGAAAAGAAACACCACCGGCCCAGGAGATTACCCGTATATTAGCCTCTTAAGATGTACATACAAGTCACTTATAACCTTACAAACAACTGATTATGCGCATTCTTTCCCTTCTCAGTCCGAGTTACACATTGGGTTTAGAAAAGAAAGAAATATGTTTTGCATGCCTCCATTGGCATTGCAGTGAGTAAGTAATCGTGGAGTTTAACATCGCTGCGGGAATCGTTCACCCATTTGCAACGATGTCAATTGCAGTGCCTAATTATTATATTTAAAAGCACACAAGAAAAAGGTGTTTCTTTAAGACAAGTTGAGATTTCAGTTAAACTGTTGACGTACTTGAGATTAGCTATCGACAGAGAACGTTTAAGAAAGGTTAAATGAAAGCATGTATGAATGGAATTCTCTGTTTTACTTTCAGCCATGTTGGAGAGTCAACAAACACGGTCATTCATGCAGGGTAACTTTGAGAAGTATGGGAAGTATGTTATGTACATACACTGGTATTCATAGCCAGGTTTAGATACATAATACCGGCGACTCTACATGACATAACATAAAGCGACTTTGTTCACGAGCAATCTGACTTAGAACATGTATTTTACCATAAAGCCTCCCGTAGCCCAACTGAACCTCCAGCCACTCAGGAAAACTACCACTAGATAAATTAGTCGCGTGTACGCTAACACATCCTTCACATTCAACTTTAATTACCTTCTACAACCATGAAAACCTAAACAACACACGAGCGCACCAAGGTCGGTTCACGAACCATAAGCCGCGTACAATGCTATCATGAAAAACCAACTCTCGTAACAACAGATAGACAGGTTTATAACCATTAATGTAAGAAGTATAAGAAGTGGTTGTGGTGTTAGGTTAATCCAGCTTGAGCACCTGCCCCTGTCATTAGTTCAGGACACCTACGAGGGTGTAGGGTTATACCTAGGGTTATAGGGTTTATAACCCATTCTGTTTGTTCCTGTGCTGTCCTTAGATATAGAGTCTCCCGGGCGCCATTGTGTTTCCGTATACCACCCTCTTCAGCAGCACTAATTAAATAGTCATTAATCTTTTTATGAATGGAGTTTTGACTTTTAAGGTATCTGGTTTATGTACCCTTGTCACTTGATGTGTGACACTGATACCTGCAGCTATACCTGTGTGTGAGATAAGGCTGATGTATTCCCGACGGTATGCTTTACACTAAAGACGAGGAATCTTAGATCTAGACTGGCAGAACGTATCCAAACTCATATCTCTCTCCTTCACTGACTGAGTGAACCAGTAATTTGCCATTGCAAAAACATTATAACATTCGGTTTATTGTTCTTGAGAAGATTTGAGACGCATTCCCTCACAAATGACGATCACCTGGTCTTGACCTGTGCCACATGTATACACCAAACGCAATGAAATCATTAATCAAGACCACAAAACTTTGGTATCGCTAAATAGTGCTTTAGATTAGTGTACATAGCCAAGACGTAGGCCTGCTAATAGCGTACGCGATTGACCCGTAGGCCTACCACCCCCTGGTTGTCGGCTTATTCGGACCTTGGCTGATTCGGACCTGGCTGATTCGGACCTCCAAAAAAAAATTCCAGGCTGATTCGGACCTCAGTCGAAAGCTGATTCGGACCTCAGTAAATTTCAGTCGAAAGCTCATTCGGACCTT